>JAZGTH010000010.1:185000-210000 GCA_036877525.1 Chromobotia macracanthus
TCTGCTGCCGGGGAGAGTGTTTCTGCTGCCGGGGTGAGTGCTTCTGCTGTGGCGGCGTCCGATATGCGAGCACACGAGCATGTTGCTACTAGTGTAAATATTGACGTGAATGAACACCAGCAAAATAAAAGTACTGTAAATACTGTACAGAATGTCAGTCCAAATAAACAGCAAGAGAATAGTGCGGGAACTGTGGGGCCTAGTTCAAGTCGGTGTGAGGAGCCTGTTTGTTTGGGCTCAAGAAAGAGAGAGTTGTGTTTGATTAATGATGGCAGTGCAATGGATGATGTGCTGTCTGATGATAATGTTTCTCTTCTTGATTATGAATGTGATTCACAAGCTGGTTCTGTATGTGGGACTGAAGGTGATTCTCAAGACATGTCTATTCAAGATTCTTCCTTGTATACATTAGAGGAAATTAATGGGTTCCTTGATGAGACTTTTGGAAAACAAGTCAACATCAATGAATATTTTCCTGATGTTGAAAAATTTGAGAGGTCAGTGGCAGTTCTTAAAAAAATGGTGGGTCTTGATCAGTTAAGTGAAAAGAAACGGTTTCGTTTAAAGAAACATGTTACAGCTATTAGAAAATGTAGAAAGGGTGATAAAAACAAGAGAAAAAAAGCTTTCTTATAGTTTTTTAGCCATACATCACATGGTGTTTCTGCTCCTTCTTCTATTTTCTTATTTCTGTTACTGTTTTTTATTTTTCTATCCTTCCTAAACCTAAACATGGATCTTTTGAGGGTGGGCTCATTAAATATGAATGGAGGAAGAGATAGATATAAACGAGCCTTAGTGTCTGAAATAATACAAAATAAACAACTACACATCATGTTTTTGCAAGAAACACATAGTGATGTGGATAATGAAGTAGAGTGGGGATTGTGGTGGAGAGGTCAATATACACTTAGTCATGGTACAAATCTGAGTGCTGGAGTTGCTATTCTTTTTTCTTCAGATAGAAAAGTTAGTATTGAAAAAACAGAAGAATTTGTAAAAGGTCGACTGTTTCTTGTTAAAACTGTTATTGAAGGGACAATAATGTATTTTATAAATGTTTATGCACCAAATGGAGGACATGAAAGATTACATTTTTTTAGTATATTAAATAATGTTTTAAAACAAGATTTTAGTGATGGAAGCATAATTATTGGTGGAGATTGGAACTGTACAGAATGTTTTACTGTTGATCGTAATAATGAAGAGCCTCATATGGTTTCTTCCAAATATTTGTCAAGATTGGTGAAAGATTTTGAGCTTTTGGATATGTGGAGAATTAAGCATCCAATAGACAAACAATATACATGGGTCAAAGTTTCTGATAATAGAATAAGTGCGGCTCGGTTAGATAGGATATATGTTTCAAAGTCCTTTAACAACAGAATTATTGATTGCTGTATTTCTCCTGTGGGTTTTTCTGATCACCATCTGGTCTTCATTTCAGTAAATATGAAACAGTTTTTAAGAAAATCCACGTATTGGCATTTTAATGCTAGGCTGTTGCAAGATGCTTTGTTTTCTAGATATTTTATAGCTTTTTGGAATTACTGGAAGGGGAAAAAAAATGAATTTGAAAATCTAAAACAGTGGTGGGAGGTTGGTAAAACCCAAATAAAACTATGCTGTCAGCAGTATACAGCATTTAGTACTACTTTTCAACAAGAAACTTTTCAAGCGTTGGAAAGAGATATAGAGACTTTAGAGAGAGAAATGTTAAGAAGACATGACCCAGGCCTTATCAATAACTTACAACAAAAAAAGAAACAGTTAGGTTTTCTTTTGAATGAGAGGGTGAAGGCAGCTTTGGTAAGGTCACGATTTATAGCAGTCACTGATATGGATGCCCCAAGTGCTTATTTTTTTAATTTAGAACGTTCAACTGCACAATATAAGCAGATGACATGTTTACGTCTTCCAGATGGGAAGATTACAAATGATATTTTAGAAATGCGTCGTCATGCTGTTGATTTTTATTCCTGTCTGTACAAAGCTGATTGTTGTAATTCTGACTGTGCAGCACAGTTTCTACAGGAACTTCCTCAAATAGACTCTGCTTCAAGAACTGCTTTGGACATGCAAATTACTTTTCAAGAACTCACTACTGCTGTTGGACAGTTGAAACCTGGGCGCTCTCCTGGTATTGATGGGCTGACTTCTGAATTTTACAAACATTTCTGGGAACATATTGGAATGGACCTTTATGAAGTTTTTCGTGAAGGTTACAAAGATGGCTTTCTACCTGCTACATGTCAACGTGCTGTTCTGTCTCTGCTACCAAAGAAGGGTGACTTGACCTTGTTAAAGAACTGGAGACCTGTTGCTTTATTAACAACAGAATACAAAATCTTATCTAAATGTCTTTCTAATAGACTTAAGAAGTTTTTACATTTGATAATTCACAAAGATCAAACTTACTGTATTCCAAAGAGATCTATAATGGACAATCTTTTTTTAGTAAGAGATACCTTAGATGTTTGTAAAATGTTTGATGTAGAGGTAGGATTGATTGCTTTAGACCAAGAAAAAGCTTTTGATCGGGTCGATCACAATTATCTTTTTAATCTACTTGCTGGTTTTGGGTTTGGTAAAAATTTTATCAAATGGATACAACTGTTATACAATGGTGCTTCTTGTATGGTTAAGGTTGGGAATAGTTTAAGTCGGCCTATTTTGGTTTCAAGAGGTATTAGACAAGGATGCCCCTTATCGGGGCAGTTGTATAGTATTGCTATTGAGCCATTACTTTTTAATATTAGGAAAACTTTAACTGGTTTGTCAATACCTATAATATCTCAGCATTTTAAGATCACAAATACTGCTTACGCTGATGATGTTACTGTTTTTATTAATGATAACAATGACATAAAAGCTTTGTCCAAAGTACTTGAAATGTATGAAAAATTATCATCAGCCAAAGTAAACTGGGAGAAAACTGAAGCCTTTTGGTCAGGTCAGGGAAATCAAAAAGATCTTCCAGGATTACCAAGTAATTTACAATGGAATAGGAAAGGGCTAAAAATACTTGGTGTGTTTTTGGGCTGTGATGAGTTTCAAAAAAAAAATTGGGAGGGAGTTTTAGAGAGAGTGTGCACCCGTTTATCCAGATGGAATTGGTTGTTACCTCAATTATCTTATAGGGGGAGAGTTTTAGTGGCCAATAATCTAATTGCTTCTGCTCTGTGGCATAAATTTATTGTGCTACAACCTCCTGCTGGGTTAGTTGAAGACATTCAAAGGATGCTGGTGAATTTTTTTTGGTCAGGTCAGCATTGGGTTCGATCAGCTGTCCTTTTTTTGCCAGTACAAGAAGGAGGACAAGGTCTTGTAGATATTAGATCTAGACTTATGGCTTTTCGTTTGCAAGCTGCTCAAAGATTGCTGTATAATAATGAGATTGTGTGGATTGACACTGCAGTTGCACTCTTGAGAAAAGCGGGTAATATGGGACTTGACAAACATCTTTTTTTGTTAAATTTGGATGAGACACCTTTAACAGATTTGACTTCCTTCTATAAATCTATGTTGGAAGCCTGGAAAATTTTTTCTGTCTCAAGACCTGCTGGAATACACGCAGGTTTCTGGCTGATGGAAGAGCCATTGTTCCAAAACCCCTTTTTACCTTCCAGACACTTGTGTTCTGTGTCATCACGGCTGATAGCTGCTGGGTGTGTAAAACTTGGCCATATTTTAAGTATCAGTTTAGATACTTTAAGTGAGAAAACGGGGATAAAATCTATTCGATTTTTGAAACGCCTTACTGATGAAGTATTTGGAGAGCTAAATGTTGATCAAAGACTTTTTATCAACAACCCTAACCATATTAAAGAATGGATAGTTGGCTGTGATTATGACTTCCCATCCTTGATGATAACAGCTGATATAGGGGAATGGCATGAAGAGGAAAATCTCCTACTATCTTTTAAAACCCCCCAGCTGAATAGTTTTGAGTCCGCTGGAAAAAAAGCTTTGTATACAGCTTGTGTAAAAGTGACCAATAGACATTTTCTTTCTGGAGTACTGTCCTCTAGATGGGTTGATTTTTTTGGAGTAGACATCTCCCCCAAAAGTAGCTGGAGGTCGCTGTACAAATGTCCTATTGATAAACGGACTGGTGACTTACAGTGGAGGATTGTACATGGTGCAATAGCCACCAACAGACATATAGCACATCTTAATCCAGATGTAAGAGTGGGATGTCCTTTTTGTTCTGAAAGTGAAACCATTTTTCATCTTTTTGTGCAATGTTTACGTTTGGGTAAGCTGTTTTCTTTGTTATCTCAATGGACATCATCTTTAGGTGAAGTTTTATCTCATCATTTGTTTATATTTGGGCCAAAATACTCTGTTTGTCATAAAAATGTTTCAGTTCTGTTAAATTTTGTATTCGGAACTGCTAAACTTGCAATTTGGAAAACTAGGAAAAACAAAATGCTTGGTAAAAATACACTAGATCCTTTGCTAATGTTCAAAGGTTTGGTAGCATCAAGGCTCAGAATAGAGCATGCTTATTATAAGCTGGTTGGGTGTTTATCAATATTTATGAGTATTTGGGCTATAAATGAAGTGCTATGCAGCGTTGATGAAAATGAAGGTTTATGTTTGACTTTTTAGGTTTTCTTTTTGTTTTTTTTGTTGTTTTTTTTGTTTTTTTGTTTGTTTGTGTGTTTTTTTTTTAATGTTTTTATCTAATGGAAACATAGATTTTGTTTTTATCTATATATTGTAAATAAAGGTGATTCAAACCTCAAACCTCTCTCTCTGTGTGTGTGTGTGTGTGTGTGTCTCTCTCTCTGTCTCTCTCTCTGTCTCTCTCTCAGTCTCTCTCTCTCTCTCTCTCTGTGTGTGTCTCTCTCTCTCTCTCTCTCTCTCTGGGTCTCTCTCTCTCTCTCTCTCTCTCTCTCTCTCTCTAAAGCCGATCGCCTTTGATCTGGGAACACGTAACTCCATTTCTTCCACAGAGTTAACCCCGCCCACCGCTTTCCACCCCTCTCCATGCCACGCCCCTCCTCACGCCGCGCTGGTTCTTTAAGGAGGAGTAATCACACGCAGACATTACAGTGTTCCTGTAGCTTAACTGATTGTGTTAGCAGCACAAAGGTCAACTGTATAGTTTCAGTACAGATTAGGTTGCTGGTCTGTATAAAGTGCCTACCAAATGCATGAATGTAATATAATGTAAGTACAGTTTATTCCTGTAGCTGTATATTTGTTTCATTGTATTTATTCTATCGTGTGTTTTCTGTAAAAACAGAAGACCAAACGGCTTAAGATGCTCAAAACAAACTTTCTTTTCAATGCAGGACTTTTTGATTAACACAATTAGCCTAGACATGCATTAAAACAGAAGCTGAAGGGTTTAATTTAGCCATTTATTCACACATATTCATATGCAAATGCTCTCTCAAAACTGAAACGAAAGAACCTTAGAAGTTTTCAAACATTTGACCTTGGACTGACAACAGTGCACTCATTTGTAATCTCTGTGGACTGGACATTTTTCATCTGAGAAAGCTCAGATGAAATCCATTTATTTTCCAGAGCATTTCAAAAGTGAATTTTGGTAAGAGGATCATTCAACAAACATTGGATGTAAATTAAAAATAAAAAAAGGGCTAAAGTCTGGTAGTGTTCATTTTGTGAACAGATAAGCTGTTTAAATATTGTTTAAGATTATGAGTTTATTTAGCAGCATTAGTGTAGATGCACTTTTGCTGAAACCTCTTCATGTCCTTTTTGCCAAGTAACAGAAAACGTGAGATCTTTACACAGTTTAGTATTAACTGCTGCACAAACTGTAGATAAAAGAGAATATGAGCTATATGATAGGGAATAGGCAATTAAGACACATACAATAAGACATGCCTTATGAATGTGTTTTTGCTTTTGTATGTAATCAAGGGTTGGTTTGATTTAGTATTGTGGCATGCATGGTAAAAAACTACCATGAAAACTCAGCATGAGGCTTTCTCGCTCTCTCTCTCTTCCCATCTGCTGCGTGTCCCATAGTTTGCATGTAATGTGTCATTATTTTTGTAACAACACTTCAGATCAGATTTTTGTATGCAGTGTGAAGTATCAGAATCAAACAAATTCTTGTGTACAATCTGTGACAACTTTTAGGTATTTCATGATAAAACAGAATAAAGGAGATTATGACTGGCCCTAAAGGGTAAAGTGCCTAATCATTTTACCCCATGTTTACTCTATCTCCAGTATCATATGAACCTGCACGGTCTTCATTGTTCTGACAGGCTGAAATCCTGTGATATTTCAGAATACTTTACAATAGTGCTTTTAATTCAACTGAACTCTGCCCTCTGCTGGCATTTAGAAGAACATATTGTATCTTGATCTGCTAATGAAGGTCATCTGTAAGGATGTGTGTTATTAAAGTTCTGTTAAATAGTCTTGTGTACAGATGTTTAATGTTTTATGAATGCATAAAGTGGCATTCACTTTTTACATTCACATTTATTCTTTTAGCAGAAGCTTTTATCCAAAGTAATTTACAAAAAAAAGAGCATCTAACAATTTGGCCTAAGAGCCATTTTGCCCCAGGGGTTAAATTAAAATATGAAGGATCATCTCATGCATGCTCCCTGTCTGACAGAATTAGTGCTAGAAAACATTTGTGGGTGTCTGGGGGCCTCATAATTGCTTTATGTAATAACACAGTGTAGGGTTGTGACTGAGGGCCTCCTTATCATCTCTCCTCTTCATTAGAGGATCACCAGCGTTCACATCACCAGCGTTCCATCAAAGACTCAATTCACAGCGGGCACCTCTGACCCACGAACACTTGAAATTTTATGGCATACACTACAGCAATTAAAGAGTATGTAGAGAAGGTAGACCAAACAATACCTGGATTTTCCTGTAAGGGAGAGTTGCTTTGAAATGTAGATTGCTCAAAGCCATTAAAGTCTCAATTCACTCACAAACCTTTTCAGCAATCTCACTGGAGAACTACAAACCAGTACGGAGCCAGAACGTGTGGAGCAGAAAAAGTAGGCTCTTGTGAGATCTTACTGTGACCAACACGCATGTTAAAGTGAACATGAAAGTCCATGAAAACTTGAGCTTGTGCAAGGAAATAAATCAGAAACTTGTCAGATGCATTTTCTACATCTTCATTAGTTACATTAATTCATTTCATTTAGCAGCTTTAACCCAGAGAAGGTTACGAATAAGGAAGAAACACAAGCAATTTATCAGAAAAGAAACAACATGTGAGTCTGTGTCTATCCATCATCCAGAGCTGTAGGTTACTCAAGATCATCTTCTCCTGCAGCATTGCCAAACATTGGCTCAAAATGGTCTTAAAGCTTTTTACCTACACATGCGCATGAGGTTATCAGTTATTTCATATCTATGAAACAAACACAAACTCACCACCAGGGGGCGCAAACACACTGAAAACGGATTCCTGCCCAGCTGTGAAGTTCTGTGAATCAACACTTTCTAAATTCATGTCATTGCTCATATTTTAATTTGAACTTCATTGTTTCAACAACTCTGAGCACAAAATCTGCTAAATAAAACCTCTCACGTATCTCTCTGTAGATTTGTAGGCTCAGGAAATATACCAGGGTTTAATGAGAAAGCAAACTGTCAAAAATGGATGTTGATTGTTGTTTAAAGCACATGTCCCCCAGCTCACTTCAGGAAAAGTGCTTACTTCCATTATTATACATTAATTTCCTTTTATTCATATTTCACTCATCCCCATAAAATCAAAACATAATGGAATATTGCGACTGTATCTGTTATGTTTGAGGCCATACATGTGTGTTTCTGAAAGTCAACGAACTGAACTTTTTTAGATGTATGCATGTGAAAACTATAATCTTTTTCTTCTGAGAAAATACACCAAAACAAATTTTAAAAATCTGGCATTTTTCAACAGCTAAAGTCATTTTAGTTCAGACCAAACAAAAGTTCAACGTCTTCATGAAAGCCTTTGGATTCTTCTCTAAAAGATCAGTATTGTCAGTATATCAAACACATGCAAATGCTGATCATCTTAAGTTCAGATAAAACAGAGAAAGACGTCTACTGCGCCGGAGCAGTTGATCACAGATAATCATGACAGTGTCACCTTACAGCTTTTACAATCACTGTTGCTTCAGTCAGAGTTAAAACGTGAATGTGTGAGATTGCAAGAACTGTGTTAAACATGATACTGTTATGATGTGCTGACGTAGCAAAGGTACAAACATCAAAAGTGTCAATGCTAAAGGACTCATTATAGATTATGAATCATTAAAAGAATCATTTACATAAAACATGTCATAATTTTTTCACCCTCATGTCCTTCCACACTGTCATTCCTCTGTATAACACAAGGATACAGTTCTGAAGATCCTGATCACCTTTTTCTAACAAATGAAAGTAATTGAAGACTGGGGCTATAAAGCTAACAACCATGCAGTCTGTTCCTCACACAGGTATGACTTAACAGTAAAATAGCGACAGCATTTTATGTTTTTAATATATACCTTCAGCGCAGTGTTAATGTCGTGGGCAGTCTGGAGTTTTTATTCCAGCATTCTCTCCATATAGAACCAGATTTGAAAGCAACAGAGAAATGTGATCTGGGGTTGTGTCTGTGTGTGTTTAAGAGGGTGTGACCCTTCAAGCTCCATTATCCCTACAAAACTCTCAAAACAATAAGTAAACTGCCACGTTCCCACCCTAACTTGTGTCCCTGTGAAATCTGCAGCCATAACCTCCTAACAAGTGATCATGCAAGACAGCATTAGTAAAACACAGGTGTAGACACATCTCTAAATAATACCTACAATACTCTTTTTTCCTGCTCTCTGTTTGGCCCCAGCTGATTCAGCACACACTACAGACAGCAGAAGTTTTGAGCTGATTTATGAATATCACAATTCAGCAGCATTTACGAACACATTCAGTTTCGTTTAAGCTATTAGCTTGACATAAATTTTAAAAATCGACAACAACATTATAGAGGTGAGTAACATTTTAGTTTATCAACTTTAAAGAGATGAATGGATACATTATAGGATACATTCAGTTAGATTTCACACAAATCACTTCAGTAAGAAGATTTACTTTAATATAATCTGATAACCTAAGTGAGATTGTAAAGAAACTGAAAGAGCATTATGGGTGATAAACTGCTAAGTCATGCTAATTAAGAGTAATGAAGCTTTTTTTCAACAGTCAGTTTAACCCACAAAATACTGGTGAACTTTGTAATCAGAACGTCACTTCTCACTGGAACTGGTGGTTAGTTTCATCATTCTCTAGTTCACATTATTCCACAACTGAAACTCACTCGTACATCTAAATCTGCTCCAAAACTGGAGAGTTTCACAGGACATAATGACACCTGTGAATCAGACAGAAACACTTCACAGACTCGCCCTAAGGAATATACAAGTAAAAATTATATATTGTAAGAAATGTGTGATCTTGGGTCTATCTGTGGTACATTCAGGAATATAATGAACAAAAAGATGTATACTGTTACATGATCTGTGGAGTTTTAATCTTACACATCTGGCTGTTGGGTTAACCCAACCGTGTTTTAAAGACAGTGACAGATTTGACATTTATCGGCTGCAGGTTACACCTTTACAAACACACACCTGTAGCAGTGGGCAGCAGGTTACAGACACACACCCGGAGCAGTGGGCAGCAGGTTACAGACACACACCCGGAGCAGTGGGCAGCAGGTTACAGACACACACCCGGAGCAGTGGGCAGCAGGTTACAGACACACACCCGGAGCAGTGGGCAGCAGGTTACAGACACACACCCGGAGCAGTGGGCAGCAGGTTACAGACACACACCCGGAGCAGTGGGCAGCAGGTTACAGACACACACCCGGAGCAGTGGGCAGCAGGTTACAGACACACACCCGGAGCAGTGGGCAGCAGGTTACAGACACACACCCGGAGCAGTGGGCAGCAGGTTACAAGGTTATTTGCTCTTTCCGTATGAAGGAATTTGAATGTCAGACAATATCGGCGGTTTCGCCGGTCAGTTCCTCTCCTCTGAATCAATTCGTCACATCACTCAGGCGACCACTGTGCATGCGCCATAAAATATGACGTTTATTAAAATATTGATTTTATTTATTAGAATAAATATTATTATTATAAATTATAAATATTATTATAACTATTATTAGAAGTCGTCATTATTTTAAATAATAATAATATAAATGATATATTTTAAATAATAAATAAAATATGCAAATGAAATAAACATTGAAAACACTGTATAGCTGTTCCCAGATAAAGCTTATCTCTATTATTTTGGTCAGAAAAATTGATTTTAAAAAGATTTGAAATAGCTGTGCTTTTATTTCCAGGAAACTGAAGAACAGAGTAGCTGCACAGACAGCGAGAGACAGGAAGAGGGCTAAGATGGAAGAGCTGGAACAACAGGTCTTCGAGTTGGAACTCAACGTGCTTTTGAATGACTGTTATGTTTTTTACTGCATCTGCATTATGAAGCAGAAATTCATTTTTTGTAGTTCAGAAGTAAGATGACAGGATTTTCCCCCACAGAATCAGAAACTTCACAACAGGCTGTTGCGAGAGAAGACGAGTGATCTTCTGAGTGAGAATGAAGAGCTGAGACAGAGACTGGGGTTGGATTGGAGACAGAGACTGAGCGATTTGGCTCTGGTGAACGGGTCTTCTGAGTCTGCAGCACTCAGGCTATGTGTGCCTCTGCAGCAGGTGCAGGCCCAGCAGTTCCTAAATCTGAAGACTTCATCCTGGATCCTCACAGCTTTGATTCTGCAGATATTGAGGTTAACATCACAGCAGACAAACCTTAAGAGTCAAATTCCAAACTTAAGACTAAGGCAAAGTAGTTCTTGCACTATAGGTTTGGCACATGAAAAGATGCAGCTGGTTGAGAAGCATTATGGTTCTGAGAAGTCAGAAGTCATTGACTGTTTACAGTTAAATTAACCTCATTTCTCTTGATTTTGTTTCTTCTGCAGTCTGATCTCTTGCTTGGTTTTCTGGACATCCTTGACCCAGAGCTGTTCCTTAAGACTGAACAAAGTCTCATGGTGCAGTTAAGCCTATTGCTGGGCTTCTGGTTGCTAATGGTAACAAACCAGTATGAACCTGCTCTATGGCCAAAGTACTTAAAGTAGCTATGCTGGATGGATTATTAGATCAGTTGTGCCTCACATATATTGCCTAAACCATGCTGTGTTGATTTCAAACAGCAGGAGTAACCTAAGGGCACACCAGGTACAGCCCCAGTGTTCAGAATATGATATATAATCCAGACATAATAATCAAACATTCATCAGATATCATTTTTCCCCTCAGCTGCAGTGGGTACAGAGATTAACAGGGGTGAGCAGGTGACGCTGGGCTCAGTGAATATTGTTCTCCACGCACATTTTTACCTCTAGAAAATAGGATTTATTTTCTAAGATTGTAGGAAATAAAGTTAACAAGCACTTGGATGTCTTTACACACTTACAATACAATAATAGCTTCTGCAACAACATTAACAATATCTTTCGCTTTGGATAAAGGCGTCTGCTAAATAAAATGAATAAATCTTCAGTAAAACAAATGTCTCTGTGTTCATCAGGATTTTTACCAACACTGTCCATTCTCATCAGGACCTGTTAGATTGATCAAAATCTTTAATTAGCATCTCCCATTAAGCCCATATCCCCTCCCCAACAGCAGCAGCAGATGAGCCCCAAACCTGCAACCTGCATCACTGCATCTCTACATTCCACTCTAATGGTGTCATGGTTACACTTTAGTAGGTGCTAAAACACAGGGATGTTATATAAACTGACGCTGAGATGTCTTTAGCCACATTCAGCCTTTGCAGTAATTTTCTCAGTTTTTTCATGATGTTTCCTGGTATCCGCTGAGCTACAGATGGCCCAGTGTAATCTTTCACCAACACTTTGGCTTGCCTCCATTACGAGATGCTAGAGACCTGAGCTGGATTGAGCGTGTCTTCAGAAGACTGGGGACGTGTGCTTGGCCGGGTTACTCAGCTTTCAGCTGTGCACTCTTTCTTCTCTCAGGATAGACAGTTTTAAAACTGCACAGAGAGATGTGTGGGGGGTGTCAGAAGTGTCGGTGAGACAGACAAGTGGAAAATCAGCTTGGATGTTAATCACTTTGCCCCCTCTAAAATGACTGTCAAAATACAGGACAGATTTTTGGAAATTACAGGTAGGGGTGAGAATTTTGGCATCACATCAGAATAGTATGTATTAATGAGGATGGGCATGATAAAATAAAACATTCTAAAATTATCATATATATATATATATATATATATATATATATATATGCTACCAGTCAAAAGGTTGGAAACACTTGACTGAAA
This sequence comes from Chromobotia macracanthus, assembly GCA_036877525.1. Lineage (NCBI taxonomy): Eukaryota > Metazoa > Chordata > Actinopteri > Cypriniformes > Botiidae > Chromobotia > Chromobotia macracanthus. The sequence goes on from JAZGTH010000010.1 coordinate 197,367, forward strand.
TGTCATTTCATTAAACGTTAAATGTTTAAATGTGATTAAATGTTATTAGAAAATTACAATTAAAAAATATTTTTGAAATAGAGGATTTGGACAAAATAATGAAGAAAAAAACAGCCAATAAGAGCGCAGGTTACATTTCCAAATTAGAGTGCATTGAAGGTATACATCTAATCAGTATGTGTTCTCTCGGCATTGAACCCACAACAGTTGTACTGCTAACACAGTGCTCTACAAATTGAGCCACAGGAACACAATTGGTGAAGCATTTATTTAATGTCTATTTGTCTGTGTATAGAGACAAATTGCCCTACAGCTGTGTGTCAATCAAACCATGTAAATAGATATTTGCTTAAGGCTTCCAGTTGGTGTAGATACTGAAAACATCCAGTCATGTTTCAGTGGACGGGATTCTTACAGTGGAAGCACCATTACCCAGCATTCCACTGCCTGATGATGTCATCATCCCAGTGCAGGTACTGATTGGTCCTGACAGCTGTTTCATCTTTAATCATACAGGTTAAACTTGTGGAATATAATCTCAATATGGAGGCACTAATTTGGGCTCTATGATCTTACAGAACTTTAAACTAGTTGTTTATCAGTTATTAAATATGTCTGATGGATTTTCGCCATACATATAGTGATTTGTTTCAGTCATAGAGAAATAACACCATTACTGAAATGTTTTAAAAGAAAATCGAAGGGAAAATGTTGTGTCCATGATAAAACACCTAATTGTGGCAACCTAACATGGCAAAATGTTTTAAACTGAGCTCAAAATATTTAAATTAGCCCAAATAATTTATAAACAACACGGAAGGGGCGTTTGTGATTGTCAGCGTTCTTTAGAATTGTTTTGAAAATCTATGAAACTTTTTATGTGCAGATTATGTGTCTGTTTATTCTGACAGAACTATATCAACAGAAAAGTGAGCAGAAACAAATACTGGCTACAACAGTAAAAACAACCATGTTTTTACAACAGCATGGTACATGTGTATCATCATCCTTTGTGTAATTTACAGAGAAAATAACAGGTAACTAAAAAATTACTTTTATTATTACTTTTCATTTTACATTTTATATAAAAATGCATAGGTTTTATTCTAGATAAGAAAAATGGAACACAAAAAACAACAAAGCAAAAACAACAATAACAGCCCTTGAGAGTGAGCTCCAGCATTCAGGGTCATTTTCAGAGGAGATCTTTATATAGTGAAATGTGAAAACATTTCACTATATAAACAGAGCCAAAATACACCGAAACACACTGAAACACATCAATATTAAAATTACTTTAATGCCCTTTATTTACTGCCTTTTCCTTGACATTTGACTAGTAGCCCTATGAGATTTGTTCATCATCATTCACTTATTAACTTTAGGCTACAGTTATTTGATCCAATTACATACCATGTAGAGAAGCCACTGATTTACCAACTACATCTCACCAGCGCTGTTTAGAAATGAATGACTTGTGGATTAAGAAAATTGAATAAACTGATTAAACTAGACATTTTAGCAATACAAATAATACAAATAACAGGACTGTGAGAGCCCCTGCTGGCTCTCTGTCAACACTGTGCTTCAGAGCTTGAGGTTCAAGCCATGCTGGGCTCCTGTGGCCTTGCCTCAGGTTCTTCCAGAGGTTCTGCAGGTGTCTCATTGCTGTAGAGGTAGTATGGAGGGGTCTGTCTGGCTTCAATGATGAGAACCCCCTCCGGAGAGAGAGATGCAAACACAGTGAGAGGGTCCACATCGGCAGGGATCCTGTAAAATAAGTGCAGGACCATGAGAACCTACTCTGATGGTAAACATTCTGAAGAATGTTTACGCCACTCCTGGATGCACACGTTACATGCCTTCCTCTGATGGTGCTTAATGCTGTTTGTTAGTGTACTTTTCATTGTATAGAAGAAGAAAACTGAGATGTTCATAAAACCTCTCCATTTGAGTAATTAATAACAGTTTTCATGTTGGGGTGAAATAACCCTTTAAAAGTCACACAGTACTATCCAAACTGTCTACTATCCAAAAGTTAACATTTGCACAGAATTTTGGGTATTGCACATATTATACTTTTGTACACTAAGTATATTGTCATTTTTGCTTATGTTTTTAACACACTTTGTTTTCTGGGTGGCAGCTTATGGCTTGAAGGTCATTTAAATGTGGAGGGGGTAAACCCCCGCTTCAGGTGATGGGCTCAGAAATTGTTTGTTGCCAATTATTACAAATCGTCTCCTGCTGCAGTTTATGAGCAGAAGTTTCTCTCCACACGCAGTCTAATCATCCAGACAGTCTTCTGTTGATTTAATAAGACAAGTTCTCACTCTGCCTGTTTAAATGTGATGCTTTTAAAGCTGAATAACCATCAACCATCAATAACCATCAATCTTGTTATTCAACAAATTTTGGGTCTAATCTTGTTTTCAACATGAATGGAGATATCACACAATCCCTGCTGCAGAGCCGAAGTCATCTACTGCAACAGAGTGTGCGTCAATTAGCACTGCAATGCTACAGCTCTCCTGCACATGTGTTTTCCAGGGTGTCCAGCAGAGTCTTACACAACAAGGGCTGACTCTGTTCTACACTGCAGTATATCTGTAAGCAGTGACACAGACATGCAGTTCTGTTGAGAAGAAAACAGCCAAACTGTCTCACACACAACAAAATTGCATCACTTTGTCTCTTAATTACTGCAGACTTCAGAGTCACATCATGTTTTGTCTCATTCTAGCAGGATTTTTCTCTTCTGTATTTTATCTTCTTGTGTATTTTAACATTCATTCCCTCCTGTGACTGACTTTGTTCTTGTAGTAACTCAGTGTGACGTCCCCCAGGAAGTTTCTTCATCATTCTAGAAGATTCTAAAGTTCAAGTGCCATACTTACTGAATCTTCTTCGTGAAGTTTTTGGTGACAATTCCGCCCTCGTCCTGCTTTTCCTCATGTTTTCCTGGTGAAAGATAATGACAGCTGTTAACAGAGATCAGGGTTTAGACTAAGGCGACTGGTACAGCTTGTAGACAAGCTTTTTAATTGTAGACATGGGGGCTTTTAAAATGTTTTTTGCTTTAAATACATCAAGAGTTGAACAGATACATGGACAGGACGTATTTATCTGTAGCTAAACAAAGCACTGCTTGCTATTGAGAAGATATGAACTGTCTGCCAAAATACTGTAAGCTTTAACTGACCTGAACAAATTTATGATCTTAAATTTTCTGGCCTTGTAAAGAATGTTTAATATTTAACATCATTTTCAAAACTCCTCAGAATTGCTCAGAAAATCAACAGTATACAGTCTGTATATGCTATTGTAAAGTGCTCTGTCAGAGAAAGAAGGTCTGGAAGCGTCTCGATCTTTTGAATCTCTGCAGCTGTTGGTTACTGAATGCCCGTCATTCCAAACTGTGTCTCAGTACGGCACATATCAGCAACCAGAGCTGTGTGAATGCATCCTATTAATGTGCTCATAATCTTCCAGCTAACAAGTCAACAGCTTAAAATGACCCAGAGAAACCCATTACCACATAAACAGGCATTTACCTCCAGATCCTTCCCCGTTTAACAAAGGAGACTCAAAACTGGGCGTCTCTTCTGGAACACAGTGAGTAAACACCTGTGGTAGTTACTGCCATTTGTTTGACAAATCTTTCCCTCAGAACACAAGCTAAACTTAATGTTGTGCTGACTTTCAAGAAACAGTTCATGAGATTTTCACAGTTTAAAAGGATTTTGGTCAAACAGAGTTTGAAGTCATTTACTGAGGGCACATGACAGGCTCACTTTCATATCTCTATGTGAGCACTTTTAGAATGAAGCTGTGTGACGTGTATTAAGTCTGCTGTCACCCTCCACCCACCGTGACTGAGTGACCCAGTTGACATACCAACAGAACCTGCACCACGAGGCCTCGGCCCGCTCCCAAACCATGAACTCTGCTGACAGTCAACCAATAAAACAGCACTAGGATTACAGATGACCTCGTCCTTTCATTTTACACTCACATGGTTAATGGTTGTGTTGGATTGAAATCACTGACCTTGAGTCATTTAAGAAAAAACAACCAGATTTGAAGTTTAGCATGACACTCTTCATAAAGTCTCGTTTTAAAGTCCAAAGTGTTGCTGACTTAAAGAATCTCAACAGTGAGAGTCAAATTAAAAACGTTTTTTAGTTTCAGTCTGAAAATAAACAAAGTTGAAGAACTGTGGCATTTTAAAACAACATTTGTTAAGTTATCATGAATCAAATGTTAACAAACAATACTGGTGTAACGTGCAGCGTTTTCACGACTTTTGGACGACACGCTGGAAAAGGTTTCTGCTCACCTGAAACCTCCACAAAACCGTCTTTGGTTTTCACATTCAGCTCGGCTGGTCTGAAGCTGTGCACGTTCACGCACACTTTCCATGGCTCGTCTGGGTTGGTCGGGGGCGCGCTGGCCCTGCGAGGGGTCTCGCTGTATGTAGAGCTGAAGCCCTGCGGCGCGCCCCCGCTCGTCCGCGGAAAGCCCGTGCACAGCGAACCGGTCCACGGGGCGTCCAGGCGGGCGCTTAGTCGAGGTCGGGCCCAGTCGGGCCAGTCCATAGATAAGTCATCGGAAAAGGGTGGCAGTCCGAAATCATCCCCCATAAACCGCGACGCGAGCGACGGTTCCCTGAAAGGATCCCGCGGGCCGCGCTGTCTGCTCGGACTGTAGAAATCCGCCATGATGACAGCTGCAGGAAAACCGCGCTGGTCCGAAAGTTTGCTGTCAGATGTAGTAAAACGAGCGCAGAGCTTCTTCAGTTGTCAGAGCTGCCTCAAGCCTTCAGGCTCGTAATTATGTGCGACGACCGCGTCCTCTTGCCGCCGCTTTATAAACTCCAGAAGGGCTCAGCGGCGCCCGACAGCCGCCCGGAGACCCTCCCCGTCCGGACCGCACAGCGAGGGCTGATCGTCCCCTCCCTCACATGCCTTTGACTTCACAACAGAAAACGACTGGAGAGCAGCCGAACGACAATAATGTTCTCCTGAAGATGCGTTCATACCCCGTCATGTAGAGGAGAAACATCTGCTTTCATTTCAAACCAGACATGTTTCAGTCACTGCATTGAAAAACAAAGTTAGTTCTGTTCATGTTAAGTAAACAACACAAACAGGCACACATTTCACACAAACAATCTCTCAGTTCTGGGAAAGGACAAGCATCACTGGATCTCTTACTTGACTGGAACAGACAGGTTCAGTCTCAGTGAAGAGATGACAGTCTGAAAGAATCGAAGAACTGCTAAATGAATTATTTGAATCATTTATTTAAAACTATTTGAACAGTATCACAAATTTCAACCACAGAACTGGTAATTCATCTGAAAATCAAGAGATAGACATTCTTGTGTACATAAACAACAAATATATAAAAAGTGTATTTCTGTTCTGCTGTTATCACACATGCTTTGAAGGTATCAGAGGAGCTACAGCATTAGGAACTCAGTTTCTTTCACCATGGAGTTTGAATGTTGGTGGTTGAGCAGTAAGAGGGTTCCATCAAAGACACTTGTGTTACAGTTTTCAGCAACACCTGAATGTTTACTCTGGGATGAGGAGTAAGAACATTTTAAAGTTTGGGCCTTAAATCATGCTTGTCGAGTGAGGCTGCAAAGGTGGATTCAATGCTTTACATCTTCATGTGTTTGATCTTCTCTGAGGTCAAAATAAGATTCAGGTTTGAACAGATTCATTTATGCAAACGTTCAAACTTTTGTTATATCACTTCAGCAGTGGAAGAAAAACTGTTTTTTAACCATCAGAACTGTTCTGAAGTGTTGACACCTAAGAACTAAATGTGTTTGATGAAGGTGTATGCACAGAGCTTAAGTTCAGAAGACAAACCTGTGAGCTAGCTGGTGGCTGTGATGTTTACATCCTCTTTGTTTCATATGTCCACAAGGTTTTTGTGTCTTTATTTTCTGCTTTCTTGTTTTTTTGAGGCAACAGCCTAATAGTTTCCAACCTGGAAAAACAGTGAAAAAAAATGTGTTTGAAGAAGAAGTTTTAAAGTGCACTGGTGTTTGGGGTATGAAAGGGCTTGGTCTTAGTTTCCTGCTGCAAAACACTGAAAGATTTTCATGACCTTCATGAATGCAGAGGTCATCTGCTCAGCATTCAGATGAGAACAGGAAAGTCTTTATTTATATGCCTCAGCTGAACAGACATTTTTGAAATAATACAGTTTTTCTAGGTTGTGAGGTACATGGTTTCTGTCAGTGAGTAAAATGACTGACAAACAAAAGCAGAACATCTCAGATGCAAGTACTGTTTGTTATTACTTACTAATTGATGTCTAACACCGCCAAGTGTTTATGTATGCTGCCTGATGATACATTAATTGCATTCAGACTCCAGAGCTCCAGCTATCAAAATGAAAGTGATGATATTGCTTGTCTAACATTCAGGCTCTTTTCATAAAAATATTGACACTGATGAGTCAAGCCAAGCTAATTAAAGCATCTTTAGTCATCAAGATTGTGTTCTTTACGTGCTCACCCACAATAAAGCAAAAAGTGAAGCTGAGTGTTCAGACGGTAAACAAGTAAAAGTGAAGCAGGGTGTTCAGACGGTCAACAAGTGAAAGTGAAGCTGAGTGTTCAGACGGTAAACAAGTAAAAGTGAAGCGGAATGTTCAGACGGTCAACAAGTGAAAGTGAAGCGGAATGTTCCGACGGTCAACAAGTGAAAGTGAAGCGGAGTGTTCAGACGGTCAACAAGTGAAAGTGAAGCGGAGTGTTCAGATGGTCAACAAGTGAAAGTGAAGCTGAGTGTTCAGACGGTAAACAAGTAAAAGTGAAGCGGGGTGTTCAGACGGTCAACAAGTGAAAGTGAAGCGGAGTGTTCAGACGGTCAACAAGTGAAAGTGAAGCGGAATGTTCAGACGGTCAACAAGTGAAAGTGAAGCGGAGTGTTCAGATGGTCAACAAGTGAAAGTGAAGCTGAGTGTTCAGACGGTAAACAAGTGAAAGTGAAGCGGAGTGTTCAGACGGTCAACAAGTGAAAGTGAAGCTGAGTGTTCAGATGGTAAACAAGTAAAAGTGAAGCGGAGTGTTCAGATGGTCAACAAGTGAAAGTAAAGCTGAGTGTTCAGACGGTAAACAAGTAAAAGTGAAGCGGGGTGTTCAGACGGTCAACAAGTGAAAGTGAAGCGGAGTGTTCAGACGGTCAACAAGTGAAAGTGAAGCGGAGTGTTCAGACGGTCAACAAGTGAAAGTGAAGCTGAGTGTTCAGACGGTAAACAAGTAAAAGTGAAGCGGGGTGTTCAGACGGTCAACAAGTGAAAGTGAAGCGGAGTGTTCAGACGGTCAACAAGTGAAAGTGAAGCGGAGTGTTCAGACGGTCAACAAGTAAAAGTGAAGCGGAGTGTTCAGACGGTCAACAAGTGAAAGTGAAGCTGAGTGTTCAGACGGTCAACAAGTGAAAGTGAAGCGGAGTGTTCAGACGGTCAACAAGTGAAAGTGAAGCTGAGTGTTCAGACGGTCAACAAGTGAAAGTGAAGCGGAATGTTCAGACGGTCAACAAGTAAAAGTGAAGCGGAGTGTTCAGACGGTCAACAAGTGAAAGTGAAGCGGAGTGTTCAGACGGTCAACAAGTAAAAGTGAAGCGGAGTGTTCAGACGGTCAACAAGTGAAAGTGAAGCGGAGTGTTCAGACGGTCAACAAGTGAAAGTGAAGCGGGTCGTTTCGCCATGTATGACCACGTGACCCCAAGTAACAGGTGAATCTCGCGAATCTTTTGCAAACTTAAGGTTATTTTGATTAGTTGTTAATTAGAATTTAACAATTTGTAACCAAGCAGTAAGCATTTCTTACTTGTGGGAAAAATCATCTAAAGAGTGTTGGAGATAATTTATCTGTTTTATATCATTTATAACTGTTTTATATTATATAATTTTATGAAATCTACAAATTATTGCTCAGGTTAAGAAATATTACATTATTTAGTTGCATTACAATAATGTGAATTGTTTTGATAAATGATGTTTTATTATTTCCTGAAAGAATATAGAACAACAGACTGCTCTTTTCTGCAGTGTCATTTTGGTGAAGGACACTGACAAAAGAGCTGACAAAGATAAACATTAATCAGAATCACAGTATGAAATTACATTCCCTCTCTGTATAATCCTTAAGGAGACAACAACACATCCAGGTCTGCTGCTAGTCAGTAAAAAGATCAAACCCACCATTCTGTGGATTATTATTCAACACAGATTACTCATAATCTTAATATCAGGGTTTAGGAAACTAATTCTGTGAGAGGTGTCAGCAGAGAAACACATTATTTAATCTGATCTTTGTAGTTTATCAGTAGCCCACTGTTGACTACATTATTTACATAAAATGACCACTTAATCTGGGCTGCAATAGAAACAGCAGTAATGAGGACAATCTTGTGGTTTAAAATAAGTGGTAGAACGTAAACATCTTTATATGAATACAATTTAAATAATATATCTGCATCCTCTCTAGTTTCATGTACTGTAATAAATACAAACGATTATAATTCATAGTACAGTAGGTGTGAAGAGATAATGCCTTCCTATGCTCACAATTACCTGCTTTATTTGTGCTTATCTGAAATCGACACTGTTTCATTAACCTGTACGGAATTATTTTAATATTGTGTGTTACACTAAAGATGCTTTGACTTTGTTTAGCATGTTTATTATGAAGCTATTCATTCATAGAAAGATCAGTTTTATTACTGGATAAGATGTCCTCAAACAAGACTGGCAAGAAGTCTGTGAAACATTTTAAAGAACAATGACCCAGGCAGAAAGCTGTCAGGGACAAATTCAACACTCCAGTTGATCCCATTTTAGCATCACATCCTCCTCTCCAGGGTAGGTGTTGTGTGCAACCATCAGTCTGTTGGGACAGAGCTGCTGTATTCCCCTCTGATACTTGTGTTTTTAATCTGTCTCAAACATATGTCCCCGTCACTCTCTCCTCTTGTCACTCTTCTCTCAGAATGAGTTCTTCACCACCTCCAGGGCAGAGATGATTGTTCCATCACACTGCTGCTGTAGCCTCTTGTGATGGGGAGAGCTGTCAGTCATCTGTACTCAGGTGACTCCTGAAGGTAAGAGATCAGGGTGGGATGTATTATAGTTGTGTGTGTGATTGGCTGTAGAAGTTGCTGTGTTGTGTCGTGCTGTGACAGCTGTCTTTCAGAAGTATCTGTGATGTTCTTGTGCAGATCCTGCTCTTTGTTATCTTGTACATGACTGCTCCCAACAAAATCAACCTGTTATTGCATCTCTTATAAAACCTGTCAATGAGCAATTCGCCATACACTCTTAAAGGTGTTTTTGAACATAAATGTAACAAATAAACAAATGTACAAGCTCATTGAGATACTTAGGGGAATTCAATGAGGTTTAATGAATGATTTACACTGAATTGTAGATGGGATGGGAAGCCAGTGTAGTTTACAAAGGATGGGGACAAAACAAAACAGCTGCAGAATGATATGTTTTGCACTGTATGAGCCAAATTTATTTAACATTCGACTGGATACAATATTAAAGGTTGCAAATTAATTCAAAAACCCACATTAACAGAGTCCTAACAGAGAGAACAGATGCATGACATCTTAAAACAGCAAATGTCTTAATAATAATAATACACAATGTGATAAAAATTAGCAGTGTTCTCTCCACTGTCATCTGCTTGTGTTTCAGGGGCTGTTTTAAAAGAAACAGGCTTCAAGTTGTATGTCACCTCCGAGACCTGCAGTGTGTGTTCGACACAAAATGAATTCATTGATAATAACGAATAAATACGTCATGATATACTTTGATAAAGTCTATACTGTACGTGTGAGAGTCGATGGAAAATATGATGGACAGCAAGAGATCATGCAACACTTTGTACAACAGGAGAGTGTTGACATGTTCATAAAAAAATATACAGACAGTAAACAGAGGAGGAAGAATGAGGAAGAGGACAGGCTGCGGCCGTCTATGCAGCCGATCTGCGTCTAATGATGAAGGCCCCTCGCTGCAGCTGCCCTAAATAAATCCTCATCTTCGTGCTGTCGCTTGTCTTCCTCACCCAGATCTGCAAAATCCAAAAAAACCTTATCTTCCACCGGCCTCTTACAGCTTCCAAATGAGCGCTAAACAGAGAATTGCTCTCTAAAGCCTCTGGGTCAGCCAGAAAGAGCTCAGATCTATGCAGATCTGCAGATCTATGACGCTGGCGTTTAAAGGATGCAAATTAAACTAAATCTATTGGATGGATATTCTTGTACAGCTGGATTGATTACAATAAACAAGAGCAAGTTGATTGGACAGTTTCTCTACTAGCTCGGTCTGATTCATAACCTCAGTTCACTCCCCTCTGAGCAGGTCATTAGTCTGAAGAGCGCAGTCATCTGTTTCCTACCAATCAGTGAAGAGAATACACAGACTCAAACCTCATTGGCCCCCACTGAGCTGATGACACAGCTGATTTTGGTATTCTCCTTGGACTCCAAATAGATGGCTTGACTTTTATGGTACCTGAGAAAAGAAAAGCATCAGTCACTGAAGGTTCTTTAATAAACATCATGAGTGAAAGGTTTAAAGTTCTCCGTTAAGTCTAAAGAATACATCAGTTTTTACACATACTCAAAGCACGCGTCACTGTTTCAGGTAACAAACATTTGATTGAACCGCTGAAGACCATGTGGACTAGGGTGTAGCATCAAACTAAGCTGAAATGGCAACAGCTAAACTTTTTTTTTTTTTACATTTTTTGAAAAAAAAGAGAGTGGGCCTGTGACAGTATTACAGAATTGCTATGTGGTTGATAAGGTGTTGCTGGGCGCCTGCTTAGTGCCCCAAGTGAAAACAGTTCATCCCAATATTTCTATAGTGATATCACTAACATGACTTACATCACTGCTTTAGTAAACATCTTTGAACTGCTTGTTTCATCCACATGAATCATAATTTGCAGTGTCATTCATGTCCACAGCACAAATGTTGCAGAACAATCCTGAGAGAAAGGGAGAGAGAGCTATCCTGTGTTTTCTGTCTTCTTGCAAACATTCTCAACTCAACCTCTGCACTTATCATTAGAATAAGCAGAATGAAACAGCATCAAAACACACAATGCCTCTATTATCATCTCTCTCTCTCTCTCTCTTGATGACAGAAGAGCACCTCCATCCCCATTAACTGTGATTGTGTCATATTTTACACAGAATTACAAATAGATGCAAATGTTTATTACCATTAAAGTGAAATCATTAAATGACATCCTTCAGTTAGAAGATAAACTCCCTGACATATAAACAGTTAAAGATTGTTGCTATGAAACATACGGGTAAGGATCATTCCGTCCAGGCAATGTGACAGTGGCCTTCACATGAACTGGTGTAAGAGGATTGGAATGTAGTTTTTATACTGACCACTAGATGGAATGAGTACTGCTTCCATCTAGTGGTCAGTATAAAAACTACAGTGTGACTGTGTGAATCTGTCCTATGCTAATCAGACCAGAATATTCCATACATCCCTAAAGCAAACAGAATCAGGTCTGGATGTCCACAGAGCACACAGAGAGACTCTCACCATCTTTTATCATAGTAGAGTTTGCCTTCCTCTATCCGGGCCTCGTACCGCTGGGATGGGGTGTCCATCGTGGCCGATGGCAGGTGTTCAGGAGATGAGGGAGATGCTGCAAGTATCAGAAACGTTCAGCTCTGTTCAAATCTTTGAAAGCTTTTAATACTACAATCATCTGATAAGGAAGTTTCTGATGAAGTATCAGGAGAATCACCTCTAAAAGACAAAACGTCCATACCTGGTCTTTTTGGAGATTTAAGCTATAAAGAACATGAAGCAAAGGACAGGTTACATACAAATTATATTAAACATGATGAATATGGACAAACAACCTTATTATCTCCTTCGAAAACTAACAAGCAGTTGGTAGTAACCAGAGCAGTACAGCCATCAGTGTAATCACTGCCAAACGTATTTTACTATGGTGGGCAATAGCCCATTTCATGTTCTACAGACCCCTTCATATGTTTAAATTACCTACAGGACAGATTCTTCAGTGCTGGGAATTGTGATCATTTTATTAAGTTGTCATAGTCGAACAGAAATGAACTGTACTTGTTTCATAACACTACTTGTGCTAATCTCATAGCTTACAAATGAAAATTCAAATGCATTACATTTTCTTTAATGATGATACTGTGGTAGAACGAGACCTGATGAAGATCAGATGGTCACTGAGGCAGAAAATGTGTGAACATCTGGGTCATAAGATCTAGCAGCCATTTTGGTTATCTTACCTTATTTAATGTTCTGAGATCCTCCATGATCTGTTCATCAGTGAGTAAATAGTTTAACTGGGGTGAGGAGGGTTAAGAAAACCTGAACAATTACAAAACACAGCCACATTTCTCAATGGAGAAAACCCTGCAAAACAGACTTGCCCCATGAGCTCTGTGATCCTCTGAACTCCCCAATAGTGCATGTATAAAATATACAGGGACACAGAGATAACATCAGAGAGAAGATGAAAACCGTCATGTAAAAATAAACAACGTTTTGAAGAAGCTATAAATGTGTAAAATGGGGATATCGGGAG
>JAZGTH010000010.1:217500-445000 GCA_036877525.1 Chromobotia macracanthus
GGAACTGTGAATTATAAACGCTGTTGTGTTTATTGTTAGTTTATTCATTATTCATCAAAGGTCATTTACTTCAGTTTTGGTGTTAGCACATGCACAATAGAAATATATGTCAGATCTTCCCTATTATTAATTTTAAAAGAGAACATCATAAAGACTTCTAAAAATCTCATCATTTAAACTGTTTGGGTCGGCTTGATAAGCAAAATGTGTCTATAAACATGAAGTTTGAATTTGCACAAGCATGGCTGGCATTTAAAAGTTTCATAGACATCATGATTTTCATGTTTCACCTGAAGAAACCTGAGATGATCTTTCTCCATTATCCACTTCACCTGTAACTGATAACATATTCCTGAATTCGATGTTATGAATAAAGTCTCATTCAGTGTATAAGTTAGTAACAGGTGAGAAATTCAAGAAAGTGTTTGCAAGTTTTTAATGCAGTTTGCAAAAGGTGGTTCATAAAGGGGCTTTCAGTGGACATCTTGTGTGAGGCTGTGAACATGAATTAACCTGCTCAACAGGAAGGGGATCATATAGTTGTCAAGCGCTGTACAAACAGAAGTAGACATTGTGATTTGAGCTGGCAGAAGTTTTTGCTGTTTTTTGCACCTCATGTGTTCAGAGTTAAACTGCTCTGTAGTGTTAAAATGATTCTGATCTATCTGCAAAACATAATCAGAGAGCAAAAAAGAAAGACATGTTAACATATCAATGAAAATGAGTGTCAGATACTTTGACCTTCTGGAGATGTTAATTCCTGTATGGTCTCTACTTTGATCTTAACAGCAGTGATTATTTCCTGTTTCTGGCACATGCTCATATCCTGTCTTACAGGAAGTGCTGTCATGGCTGGTGTTTACTCTTTAACAGAATAACTGAGCTGGATGGACATTAAACAGAGTTAGACAAACTATACAGCTGAATAAATTAAGAGAGCATTGGTGAATGAAAAGATGAAAGCTTTAGCTTATTCGGCCGTGTGAAAGGCTCTGGGTGAGTCTCATCAGCTCCCTACTTTGGCAGTCAGGACACGGGCCAGTTCTACAGCTTTTCATTCTTGAAATCATTCTAGTACACTGACACCCTTGCTGTCTAGAAATTCCCAGAATACATCCTTTCCAAACAGTAGTTATTTGTTTCTTGAATCTCCAGATGAAAAGTGTCATTTTCAAGTCAAAAGACATTTTGTTTGTAAGTATCTTCCATATGTAATTTAAAAATTGGCAAACACATTTATATGGTTTCCAGGAAATGTTTGTATGTTAATAACTTCTAAAACTATAAAGCAACACTGGTTTTTATACTGGGTGGCTGTTAAATGCCAGCTGCATGTATTGTCTCACATGTAACTGAGTCACCAGCGTCTCAATGTGTTGTTGTGTGTTTATGGTGTCCTGTGCTGTAAAGTTCTCCAGGGTTTGGTGAGTCAGTAGAACAGCTCTTGACTGCTGAGGATTCTCTGCACTGGTTTAAAGACCCCTCCTGACACAGTAGTGGAGTATGAGAGACATTTTACTGTACCCTCACAGATGTCACAGATGTTTGTGTTGTCAGATGCCTCAGGTCTTCAGACTCTGTGACTGGCTGTCAGTGTAAACTCAGCTTTTTGTGATTTTTAGGGTTGTAAAGACTCTGAGTAATAAAATAAAAGATTGAAACAGACTGTGTATTGCATATGCAGGAATTCATCAAAGAGAATTGTGCCAAGTAGAGTATTACTGTACTAATATGTTAACAGATTTCATGATCCAAAATATTCCTTTTTGTTTTCCTTTATGTTTTAGTTTTCCGGTCACTTCTGATGATCCAGCCTACTGTGGAATCATTGTTAGCCATGGCTGCTCTTTCTGCTGTGAGTTTTGACAGCATTAAATGCTATAATGCTATATAATGCTCTAACTGTTAGAGAGAGTCTCTCTCTCAGCTGTATAATAACATTAGTGTTGTGTATTATTAAAACACTTCATGTTCTGTTTTCACTTTAATGTGGTCATATTCTCACTTTTGTAGCTTTTTCTTTTTTCTCCCTCTCATAAGATCTGTCCAAAAGCTGACCCCCTTCATAGACAGCATTATAACTGAAATAGAGTCTCAATAGAGTGGCTGGTTTAAAGCCCTACATAGGTAGCAATATATGATGCTAAATATTATTTTTTTATTGCAAATGTTATTAGTTTATTTTTAATCAGTTTATTTTTAATTAAATGCAGTATAAGTGTTCAATTAAAACAGGAGACTAGGTCTTTTAATCTGATGACTGTTGTATATAATGTTATATATAATGTTATGTATAATTGTATCCATAATACATATTTCTGAATCCTCTATTAGTCATCATGTGATCAGATGTGTGGAACAATAATCCTCACATCTAGGCACACATTTTGTTATCAGAATTTTTTCTGTTTATTCCTGTTCAGGGAGTGTAAATTTTCTATTTGCCATTCGTAGCTAATAATACCGATGAAAAAGCATGTGTCCTGTAGTCCACATGTTTCACACCCCGTGGTGTCTCTCAGCAGTTGTTTGAGGAAACGCAAATTGCTGCTTGTATCAGGATATCCGGGCTGACAGGAAAGAAAGTCATTTTTTATTCTCTCACAATTTCAGAAAAAAAAAAGTATCAAGCATGTGTTTTAGGGCTGCACAGAATGACTGTGCAGTGTGATATTACACACAACTCACATGTCTCACACTGTTCATACCACAATATTTGTTTATAGCGATACATTTACATGGCCATCAGTTGACTAGTTTTACATTATTTACACAATTAGTGTGTCTATGAAGGTAAATTGAATAGAGAAGACAATTTTACATGTACAAGACATTTACATTTTGTGCTTTTATTGTTATATTTGTAACACTTTATATGCATTATAACAATAAAACAATAAGCGCTACCACACATTTATAAAAATGTTTTTATTGACTTTCCAAGATCTTGATATGTATCATGTAAGAATTACTCATGCTGCAGTATAAAGTTTTGTGATTGCCGCCCACCCCTCGGGACTGCAGGTTCTGACATGAATGCATTTGTGTAATTTCACATGTTTTTGGGGGTGGATCGTGGTGTCATACATGGACTCTCAGCTGTCAAGCGTGTGTTTAATTCAGCAGCACACAAATTCACAGTGATGTGGCGAGCCATCTACTGGATCATTACTGGATCATTACAGCACAAGACACAAGGAGATCTATGTGGTCAGCAACTCTGATATGAGCACACAGAATCTCCGTGTTTCACCCTGTTCTAATATAGCTAAACCCTCCTCATTCATCTCTCCAGGTCAGCACAGTGCACTTTTAGATTTGAAATTATTCCTACTGATGTTTTAAATAACCAGCACAGACATGTAGACGCTCTCTCTCTCTCTCTCTCTCTCTCTCTCTCTCTCTCTCTCTCTCTTTCTCTCTGTCTCTCTCTCTTTCTCTCTCTCTCACTCTCTCTCACTGTTGGGCTCTTGCAATGTGTTGTTTCTGTGTTGCATCATCTCACCTCTGCTGTCTAACTGGATGAGGATCTCTGCATCTTGGCCTATGAGAGTCATAGGAAATGCTTTTATATTCTTAGTAGCCATATGAAGCAAAAGTGAAAGACAACAACTCAATACGTGAATTAGAAAGCAATAGAAACAGAAAAGGGAGACAGGCAGAACAGGCATGATGCAACTTAAAGACATGCTGTTGCCTGTTGCTGGTGAAACAGGTCAGCCAATCACAGGTGGCTGTGAGTAAATCATGAACAGAATACAAGTTAAGCTCAGATGTGGTTTGTGATGATAGAGATGCTGGGTAACAATGGTGTATTATGTATGGTGAAAGTACAGACTGAGTTTAGTATCTGCAGGGTTTCTGTGACATACACCTCTGTGTTTCACCACCTTTAGTTCTCAGATCAGTGGCCACTTGTGTGTCATGTCCAGTGACTCAGTAGGTGTGTTACATACAGGTGGCCATTGTGTGTATGTGTGAGCATGTGTGCATGTGCTGAAATGATAAGAAATGCTGCTTCTTGCCAACGCATTTGTGTCACAAGTTTATCATTACAAGCACATATACAGTAATACACTCCGTGGATGAGAACACAGTGTGATGAGAAGTTTGTGTTTGGCTGTTTTGTAGAATTATCAGATATACAAAGGTAGAATTTACACAGCAGCAGAATACAGTGTCAGTCCTATTTTAGAGCATTTACACACAATTCAGTTATAAACCTAAAAATAGTGACAAGTGAATTTAGTAACTGACTCTCATAAATTTCCAGTATTCACATCCTTTTGTTGAAAGTGAGTTTGGTAAACTGTGTGTGTGGATGTTGTGTAAACGGAGCTTGTTGTCTGTTGAATCATTCTTCCATCTTAAAGAGGCAGTTCACCTAAAAATGTACATTTGGTCATGTGTACTTATTGTCATATCACTTAGTAGTGCTGTATAAATCAGGTTTAATAGATTTTCATTGTATCAAACGTTAGAGTATATCTTTCTATTCGCAGATGCAGCAGGTACATGCTGGGCCTGCTGAATGAAGGCCAGCAGAAGCATCAGCGGTGGACATCAGAGGTTCTGTCTGACTCATGATGCCAACATCTACACAGAAGGGTGAACTGAAAGATCCGGAGTTGGCCTGCCTCTTTTTCAAAGATGACCCGGAGCATGTCTTCTGTGAACTGCAAGAGATCGGCCACGGGAGTTTTGGGGCCGTTTATTTTGTGAGTGTTGAGACCATGAAATACAGCTTTCTGTATTTCATGTATTTTGTATGTCAGATTTCTGTTTAGAGTGAACAGAACAAAGCTGCAGACCAGAATAACTTTTTAAATCATGATTTGCTTATTTTCTATCTTTGTCATTCTGGAACTGATTGAACTTGGAGCCTGTCATTTCATCTTAGACAAAGCACCACATTCCGAAAAATTTGTGTCTGTCTGTCTGTCCCGCTGTCTCTCCCCCTCTCTCTCTCCCCCCCCCCCTCTCTCTCTCTCCCTCTGTCTCTCCCCTCTCTGTCTCTCCCCTCTCTCTCTGTCCCTCTCTCTCTCCCTCTCTCTCTACCTCTCTCCCTCTCTCTCCCCCTGTCTTTCCCCTCTCTGTCTTTCCCTCTCTCTCTGTCTCTCTCTCTCCCTCTTTCTCTCCCTCTCTCTCTCCCCCTGTCTCTCCCCTCTCTGTCTTTGTCTCTCTCTCTGTCTCTCTCTCTGTCTCTCTCTCTGTCTCTCTCTCTGTCTCTCTCTCTGTCTCTCTCTCTGTCTCCCTCTCTCTCCCCCTCTCTCTCCCCTCTCTGTCTCTTACAATTTCAATTTAAGTGTGCTTTATTGGCATGACAAAAACTATACATTTGTATTGCCAAAGCAATTGCAGCTGGGCTGTTGACAAATAGTGCACATATGGTTGACAGGAAGAAAATGAATAATAATAGTAATAATAATAACATTTTAATACACAGAATTTTAAGCATGTAGTGCAAAATGAATTACTAATGTATGTAAGAATATATCTCTCCTCTCTGTCTCTCCTCTATGTCTCTCTCTCTTCCCTCTCTCTCTCCTCTCTCTCCCTATCTGTCTCTCTCTCTTCCCTCTCTCTTCCCTCTCTCTCTCCTCCCTCTCTCTCTCTGTTGCGTGATATTATCAGTCAGACTTTGCTGTGTGTCCCTTATTTAGTTACAAACAAATTTGTAGTACACGCTGAAGGGGAGAGATAATTTAATAATCAAAAACAGCAATAGAACAAATATTTAGTTAAAAATTCAATTTCAAAATCATCAAATTCATGATGATTTTCAACATCAAATTCATAGCTTATTTTAACAAATTAAGCTGATGCGACTGTTGTGAGATCGAGTCTGGTCCCTGTCATTTCTCATCCTATTTCTCTGTGTTCATTTCCTATTTGCTCTCTCTTTACTTTTAAATAAAAATGGCAAATGGACAAAAATAAAAATGTTTTGCTTCCCTGCAGGCCCGAAACACCGATTCCAATGAGGTGGTGGCCATTAAGAAGATGTACTACAATGGCAAACAGACCGCTGATGTGAGAGACAAACTTTGCTGTCATCTACAACATCTTATGTAATGTGACCATATTTAAAATTACCACCAGTGTGTTTGTGCGTGTGTGTGTGCGTGTGTGTGTGCTTGTGTGTGTGCGTGTTTAGAAGTGGCAGGACATCATTAAAGAGGTGAAGTTTTTGGAACAGCTGCGACATCCAAACACCATTGAATACAAAGGCTGCTACTTGAAGGACAGCACAGCTTGGGTTCGTACTGCCATGAAGAGACATGTTAATATAATGAAGCTTTAAACACAGTAAAACAGTGTGAAGAACTACTGCCAGGTTAAGATCATTCCAACTTCCCAGAATTCCCAGGGGCAAGCATGCCTGCTTTACATGGTAATCTTGTGGTGTTCTTCATACAGCTGGTGATGGAGTATTGTCTGGGCTCTGCTTCAGATTTGTTAGAAGGTGAGTTAACACAAGTATAACACAAATACACAGGGAGCACAGAAGCAGAGGAATTGTTAAGATGGGTTTTTTTGAACCTGTGTTGAAAGCCTTTATTTACCACATCAGATGCATTATAAAGGCCTTTGTGTTTCACTTCACTGTTACTACCAGGCTGCCACTGCTGTCATGTTTGTTTTCATTTAGCTGTTGTCATGGCAACACATGCAACTTTAAAGATAGATTGTTGGTTTTAGTCATCACTTGTGCACGTACACGAAGAATTTATAAGTTTCAGTTTAACATAGCATTATGTCATTGTCAGAATAGTTCTATGCTGCATTTTTTATAAATCATGTTCCCTGTCTCTTTCTGTGAGGCAGATCAGATTCTGACAGGCGTCATGTCAGTTCATGAAGCATCAGAGGACTGTTTCTATCACACTTGTTTATATCTGTATGTTTTGAATGCTGTGTGTAATAATAAGGGCACATGTCTTGTTTAACATCATCAGGACATCTGTTTGTTTTATTCAGTGCACAGGAAGCCGCTGCAGGAGGTGGAAATTGCTGCCATTACCCACAATGCCCTGCTAGGGCTGGCTTACCTCCACTCTCATAACATAATCCACAGGTGAGTCAGAGATGCGTTTACTCATTACTGTCTTCAGGTGAGTGAATATGACAGATGAATGATGTTTACATTCATGTCTGCCTGTGTGTGTGTGTGTGTGTGTGTGTTTTGTCAACTTTAAAAATACCATAAAGTACAAGTCAGTTTTTTTGATTTATCAAACATGTTTTTTTTTATCTTTGTGTGTTTAGGGTTAGATCATTTTCAGATGTGCTATATTCAAATCCCTTTGCTGATTCATCTTTCCATTATGTTATGTTTGATCTTACAGAGATGTGAAGGCTGGTAATATTTTGCTGACAGAACCAGGTCAAGTCAAGCTAGCTGATTTTGGGTCAGCATCCATCACCTCTCCTGCCAACTCTTTTGTTGGAACTCCATACTGGTCAGTAACACTTCACTTGTTGAGAAGACACACTGAGTATGACACTGGGTTCTTTAAACAGTTGTGTGTGTGTTTATTAAACAGGTGTGTTTGTGTGTGTTTAACACAGGATGGCTCCAGAGGTAATTTTGGCCATGGACGAGGGTCAGTATGACGGGAAAGTGGACGTCTGGTCTCTGGGGATCACCTGCATTGAGCTGGGTCAGTGTGTCTGCACGTGTTTCATGTGTCATTTGTCTTTCTGTGCTATTTATTTAGAGGATGTATGTGATTTGGCTATAAATATACACTTCACTTACTATGGTGAAGTACAGCATTAAAGTAAAATAACAACAACATAATGCAATCTCATAAAGTTATGCATGGATACTGCATCAGAAAACCAATCTTGTTTTCTAGCACAAGGTGTTGTGGAAGCATTAGCCCGGGAAGCATGCATGCTTTAAAAACCAGTCAGAAATAGTTCACTATCTAGATACCTTTGACATGCTGTTTTTAACAGATTGACTGTGAATTGGGTGTGATTTAAGGTTTGAATGATGAAACTGTGTCTGATGTGGATGCATGTGTATGCATTCAGAATCTTTTCACTGGTTTCTCTCACACGTTTCATTGTGAACTTCTCTGTGTTGATGGTTTTCTGCTGTCCTGCAGCCGAACTCAAGCCTCCGCTCTTCAACATGAACGCTATGAGTGCCTTGTACCACATTGCCCAAAATGACTCTCCTGCCCTACAGTCCTGTGAGTGGTGAGTGAACTACACAGTCACTAAACAACTGACCTGCAACAGAACACTCTCTCTCTCTCTCTCTCTCTCTCTCTCTCTCCACCATGCGCTCCTCTCTCACATTCACACACGCAGGCCTTGTAGGTGTTTTACAGTAACCCTGACCTGTAACTGCTAACACTTCTCAGTGCCTGAACTTTTTGTTAATGCACAAACCAATATTCAGTGGCTGCCTGCACTCTTACCTGCAGCAAAGCTGAAAGCTTATTGGTCTTTCAACAGCTCTGCCTGGTCCAGTGATCTAAGCACTGAAAGGTTGTGACTGGATGTGTCAAAACGTTGTTGACAGTGTAACTAAGTTACTTTGATGTCTCTGATACTGTTTTCTCATATTTTCTGTGAAACAAGATGCTCACATGCACATTTCTAACATATACCTGCAATAACATTTGAAGACCAAGAGAAATTCTAAAAGTTTTATATATGTAAAATGTATCTAGTGTGCATGAAATCAAAATAATTGTTTTATCTGTGTACAGTGTAGCTAAAAAGAAAATTATTATTTGTACTTTTTATCAAATTACATTAACTAGCTTTACTAAGCAAAAATAATTGCAAAAGATACAATCAAGATATCCCCCACACTTTGTCAATTTATATCCTGTTTTTTATGTCACATTTTGGTAAAATGTTTCAGATTAAAACATTTTCTTGTATTTGTACAATACGTCAGGATATTAACTGTTGTATTTACTTCTCAAAGGACAGACACATTCAGGAGTTTCGTTGACTACTGTCTGTTAAAAATTCCTCAGGACAGACCCTCATCATCTGAACTCTTGCTGGTGAGTAAAAACACACACACCACGTTCACGTCACATCTGAAGCAGCGCTCATCAAAGTTTCACTGCCGCTTTCCCAGTGCTGTTACACTTTGAAAAACACATTGAAACGCTTCTTTTCAGTCGGTGAGTGGACTTCCTCCTGGCCATATCAGTACTTCC
Source organism: Chromobotia macracanthus (assembly GCA_036877525.1). Taxonomy (NCBI): domain Eukaryota; kingdom Metazoa; phylum Chordata; class Actinopteri; order Cypriniformes; family Botiidae; genus Chromobotia; species Chromobotia macracanthus. Next base: position 226,695 of record JAZGTH010000010.1, read on the forward strand.
TGTTTTTTGACAGCAGATTCCTCACTCATCCATCCCTGCTGACTCAGACATATGCATCATTCTGCTGTTTTATTTGCTTACATCCTGTGCCAACTACATCCTTAGAGGGTTAATAAACACAGGAGGAGTTTTAGATTGTGGTTAATGTAAACCCGACTTTCTCTGAACTGAACTAGTAGGGCTGTAGGTGGACATATTGCAGTGACATGTTTGTGATAATGTACTGCAGTTGAAGGTGTACTGGTTTATATCATAATAAATGTGTAGTACATTTTAACACTACAGTTGTGTAATGGTTGCTATGGGGTGAGTTCAGAAGAAGTAACTGTTTAAGTGACTGATTTGTTTGTGTTTGCTCTTTGAATGAGAGTGTCCTGTCAGCTGTGATCCCTACAGAGGCTATATAGATAGGGAACGAGAGTGTCCTGTCAGCTGTGATCCCTACAGAAGCTGTATAGATAGGGAACGAGAGTGTCCTGTCAGCTGTGATCCCTACAGAGGCTGTATAGATAGGGAATGAGAGTGTCCTGTCAGTTGTGATCCCTACAGAGGCTGTATAGATAGGGAACGAGAGGGTCCTGTCAGCTGTGATCCCTACAGAGGCTGTATAGATAGGGAACGAGAGGGTCCTGTCAGGTGTGATCCCTACAGAAGCTGTATAGATAGAGAACGAGAGGGTCCTGTCAGCTGTGATCCCTACAGAAGCTGTATAGATAGGGAACGAGAGGGTCCTGTCAGCTGTGATCCCTACAGAGGCTGTATAGACAGGGAACGAGAGGGTCCTGTCAGCTGTGATCCCTACAGAGCTCACCCTGCAAGGCTTCAGATGATGTAATTTCCTCCATTTAAAGGAGATCATTCTGTAGATCAGTTTCTTCCAGTGCTGGTCGCTCACAGATGTTTGGTGAGAGAGGAAAATGGTTATCTGTGTTACCAGAAAGCTGGGTGTAACCATCTAGCTGAACTGAATTGTTAAACAGCTGGTTCTGCAGGGCTTTACCAGGGCCCAGCGGAAACATGTCTGCTTCTCTTCTGACAACCAACAGCCATTGGTATGTGGTTAAGTGACTAAAGCATTTTTCATCAGTCTGTCATGGTTCTTGGTTCCTTCATTCCCTGAATCAGGTAAGAATGAACCAGTCCACTTTGAGGTCTTAGTGCTCTAGGATTTGGGGCTGAGGTATGAAAAAGACGGCGAGTTTCAGTGCTCAAGATGCATGTTTCAGGGTAACAACAGCTGAGATTCAAAGAATTTAGGGTTAGTTTTTTACGAACAGTACTGGGTTTGGGATGAATTTTGTTTTCAGATTGTTTCTCCAAAGTTTTCTCTAAAAGAAGTTGACTCCTGGGTAATCTTTTCTCCACGTCCACTCATAACTACATGAGCGCCCTCTAGTAAGCAGAAGACAAACATGAAATGACGCCAGTCAGAGTAACGAGGATCAAAACACTGACTTTGTTTCATGGCATTTAAAGTGCATCATAATCCCCCCACACGTCTCCAGAAGTTGTTTTCATGAAACAAATGTCATTTGTTGATTTCCTCAAGTAAACTAGGGCCAAACAAATAAACACGTTCCACATACAAACAATAAAAGTCCAGAATCAGAGATGTTATAGATATCTGCACACTGAAACTGTGTGTGTTTTTATCCTAGTCACCACTTGTGGTGCATGTTAATGTACTTAAAGATGCAAAAACACAGTACTTCATTTTACAAATACTCCTTACTGATGTTCTGTCCAGCATGAGTTTGTGAGGAGAGAGTGTCCTCCACGGGTCCTGATCAACCTCATCCAGAGAACAAAGGACGCAGTCAGAGAGCTGGACAACCTGCAGTACCGTAAAATGAAGAAAATCCTCTACCAGGAGAAAAACAACAGCCCAATGGGGGAGTCACAGGACGACGAGGGGGTGGGTACAAAAAGTGTCAGAATGACACTTACATTGTGAGTGTCAGTGGTCAGCGTGTACATCTCATGTGCTGTTTATGATACTCAAATAAATATAAAAAATAAATACAATTACACAGGCTTCACACACACACACATACAGAATGACAGGTTGTCAACAAATATTTAAACATGTGAAACAAATGTTTGTGTAATACATGCTTGTAATTAAACTCATGATGGATTTAGTCAGAATACATTTTTAGACAAACAGAGAATGCAGTTATACTACAGATATACACACACTGTATTTAACTACTGACAATGAACTAAAGTTTATACCAACAATCAACTACACTGAACTATATACAGCACTCAACAATAATCTACACTGAACTATATACAACAATCAACTACACTGAACTATATACAACACTCAACAATCAACTACACTTAACTATATACAACACTCAACAATAATCTACACTGAACTATATACAACACTCAACAATAATCTACACTGAACTATATACAACACTCAACAATCAACTACACTGAACTATATACAACACTCAACAATAATCTACACTGAACTATATACAACACTCAACAATAATCTACACTGAACTATATACAACACTCAACAATAATCTACACTGAACTATATACAACACTCAACAATAATCTACACTGAACTATATACAACACTCAACAATCAACTACACTGAACTATATACAACACTCAACAATCAACTACACTGAACTATATACAGCACTCAACAATAATCTACACTGAACTATATACAACACTCAACAATAATCTACACTGAACTATATACAACACTCAACAATAATCTACACTGAACTATATACAACACTCAACAATCAACTACACTGAACTATATACAACACTCAACAATCAACTACACTGAACTATATACAACACTCAACAATAATCTACACTGAACTATATACAACACTCAGCAATAATCTACACTGAACTATATACAACACTCAACAATAATCTACACTGAACTATATACAACACTCAACAATAATCTACACTGAACTATATACAACACTCAACAATAATCTACACTGAACTATATACAACACTCAACAATAATCTACACTGAACTATATACAACACTCAAATAATCTACACTGCACTATATCTACACTCGCACTACTAATGAACTATATACAACAGTCAACAATCAACTACACTGAACTATACACAACAGTCAACAATCAACTACACTGAACTATACACAACACTCAACAATAATCTACACTGAACTATATACAACACTCAACAATAATCTACACTGAACTATATACAACACTCAACAATCAACTACACTGAACTATATACAACACTCAGCAATAATCTACACTGAACTATACACAACACTCAGCAATAATCTACACTGAACTATATACAACACTCAGCAATAATCTACACTGAACTATATACAACACTCAACAATCAACTACACTGAACTATATGCAACACTGAACTATATAGTGTAGAATCAGCATTGTTTGATAGTAGGTAACGAGTGTGTTTGGGTGTTGTGTGTGTTTATTGTCTTTAGGATGGTGAGCTGGGCTGTAAGATGAACAGTCTGGGCAGTAGTCACTCCATCCCCAGCACTTCCATTAGCACAGGAAGTAAGAGCAGCAGTATCAACAGCCTGCAGGAAGTGCCCGATGACTCCTGCTCTGAGCTTCATCACACTTATAACAGCACCCTGGAGCCTTCAGCACACAACAGGAAGGTCTGACAAACTCAGAGTTCTGCTTCTCTATGCTTTTACTGCAGGACACACATGAAAAATGTTCAGCATACCAAACTGCAATTCAGTGGTTTCATGTTCACTGCAGCAAAGAATTCACTGCACAAAACACTGTGATTTTTGGGTTGTGACCATTAGCTGAGAAGTGCTGGTCTATTATTGTGCTCTTATGCTTGGGCTTCTTCATACTTCTAAACCAGTGGCATAGGTTTAAATATGTGTCAATATATATATATATATATATATATATATATATATATATATATATATATATATATATATATAATATTATATAAACCATTAAAGAACATAATAAATTGGAGTTTGACTGCATCAGCTTTCTGTAAACTGTTGTCGTACAAAAATAAGCTAGGATGAATCTTGAGAAATTGCTACTGCCATCCAAAAATGACCTCACACAGATCTGACAGACACAATAATGGCAGAATTACCTCATCTACCTTTCCCAGAGATTTGTTGTTATTTGTATTTGTGTTCTCAGGATCATCAGTACATTGATGATGATCTTCCTCATCGAGACCCTCGCTTAGACCTGAGACCCTCCTCATCTGACCGAGTGCAAGCACACGTCTATATAACCCGCGAGCGCTTTGCCACCATCAAATCAGCCTCACTGGTGAGAGAAAAACAATGTCTCTTTGTGATGTCATGTCCCCGGCCCCCCCTCGCCACATTCTTTCTTTTTCATTCTTGGCTTTAAGACACTCTGCGGTCGTGCAAGCTCTGTGTTTCTGACTTTCTCTCTCTCTCTCCTGTGTAACTGAATCTTTATTCAGAGTAACACCGGCCCTGCACTCTCCTTCACTCTGTTGTCTCTGCAGTGAGACAGTGATGTTGTCTACTGTTATTTAATAATCCGTGCACAAGCTGTCGAAAACAACATTCCCCCAACAGTATGACCCACAGAGCGTTTACTGTTATTAATGTGGTTAACAGGGTTAGGGTTACACTGGATTGTAATACAAGCACTTCCGCTCTAATTGGTGAATATATTAGATGGCAGGCAGGCAGGCGCTGTAGTGGATCACGGTGTGCTTGGGCTCTGTGATGACGTCACCAGCTGTAATCACGTTGGCTGGAGCGTGAGCGCCCTCTACAGGCAGACAGTCACAGTGGACAGTGGCTGACAGTACAGACACTCAGCAATCATTCACAGATGATCAAACAGATCAAACAGGTGTAGAGAGAGAGTGAGAGAGGAAAAACATGGATAAAAAATGAATATTCAAATAATCGAATAATAGTAGGAAGTGCTTACTTGAACTGTATTAGGATGAAGAGGATGTGAGCCACTGAAACATCTTAGATGTTAAATCATTAAATCATAATTTCACACATACAGGTGGTAGATGTAAATGTGCCATCTGAACTGCTTATTATATGCCCATTAATATCATACAGAAACGAACATTTTTTATACACTGTTTTATTTAGTTGTTTCCTTCTCATAATTTTAAATTAAACTGACTCTTTAGCTGTCTTTTGAGACACTCTGATGTTGTTTACTTACTGTACATAGGCAGTGTCTCAATCATCAGAAGATTTACAGACTGATTTAAAGTGCAATACATAGACTCCGAGCGCCACATTACTAGTGCTTTTTCATACTTTATAATATTGATTGAAATGGAAGTGCATAATCATAATCAGCACTTCTCACCATCTGTCTGTCGTCTTGAATTATTTTCAGCTTCTCACAATGCATTGTGGGATTGCTTTTGTATGTAAAAGATACATGCAGTGCTGCTTTAGAGTTTAGGCTGAGTATCTTAGAAGGCAACATAGTTTCACCGTCTAATGTGATCAGCCTACTAAACGCCTCTGAGTCCGTGTGCAGGGCCAGGCCTCTTCTGAGAACCTCTTTCATTCCTCATGCACCTGCAGAGAGAGAGAGCAGCAGTGTTCAGCATCTCTCTCTCTCTCTCTCTCGGTGGGTTTTGAGTCAGTGTGTTTGGGGGATGTAGAGCAGGCGATTCTCAATGTTCTCGCGGCTCTTTTACTTTGTCAGTATGTTTGGCCTCAGGAGTTCAGGTGGGAGTTACGAGAAACTCAGTGAGCAGTTTGAGAGTGACACACCTTTCTTCCAGGTTTGTTTGGGGTTTGATGAAGTCAAACCAATTGGGGGAGTTTTGTATTTTTGTTTAGTTGCATCAGTTACCTTTAGCTCTGAAAGATCTACAAAGTTGTTATTGTTAAGATGTGTAATATTTGTTATCACTGTCCTTGCACAACTTTTTCTTTCCATCTCCTTTTTCCTCCCAAGAACTTTGTGAATTTGCTTTGCTTTCTCATCACAAACTTCTGAAGAGTTTTTTAACTGTCTTCTGTTGGCGCAGGTAACGCGTCAGATCCATGAGCATGAGCAGGAGAATGAGCTCCGCGAGCAGATGTCAGGGTACAAGCGCATGCGACGGCAGCACCAGAAGCAGCTTATTGCTCTGGAGAACAAGCTGAAGGCAGAGATGGACGAACACCGACTGAAGCTCCAGAAAGAGCTGGAGACGCACGCCAACAATGCCTTCATTGAGCTGGAGAAACTTGCCAAGAAACATGCCATTCAGACAGACAAAGAAGTGAGTGATCGTTGTTTTTTGGAATGTTCTAAGAAATTCTACTATGTATTACTGTGTAATTCTTTTACAATAAAAACTTTACCGTAGTTCCAGTCCTGATGTTAATACAGGGTCACTGGGTCAACATGGGGTTAAAGGTCATGCAGGTCACATGCAAACTGCTGTTCTGTTTTACATGATAAACATGTTTAAGGAATGCGTGCTGATTATTCAGGCTGCAGTACATGAGTTGATGTGTTAATGAATGTTAATTCATGAAAATTAACCAAGTTTTTACTGCAAATAAAGCCAAAAAACCCAGGTTACTAAAGTTAAACCATGGTAACCACAGATAAACCATGGTTTTGCCACCGACACCATAGTTTATCCCTGGAAATTGTAGTAAAATGGTAGTAAAACTGGTTATACAAATGGTAATTAGTCTGCCCAAAAACCTTGGTTACTACACTTTTTTTTTTATGATGAGAAAACTATGATTAATTTTCATTCTTACCTTCCTGTGACGTTGTTTGAAATTGAAAAGCTTTTCTGTACTGTAAATGCACCTCCTTTAGGGTATCAGTAGCAGGGGTGTGGGAGTGTTAGTGTAGTACGATGATCTTTTGTGTTCAGATGAAGAGCCTGACAGCTGATGAGAAGAAGTTTCAGCAGCATATCATGGCTCAGCAGAAGAAGGAGCTTACAAGCTTCCTGGAGAACCAAAAGAAACAGTACAAGCTGTGCAAGGAGAAAATTAAAGAGGTACTTACACCTTTAACATACACAACATTCATGATTAAATGTGAATCTCTGGAACAGCCTTGGAATCATCATTTTCAAGAAAAGACATTTTAGAATTTACTGTTTGATTGTCTGCTCATAGGGTTGTCTGCTTGAGTCTCATAGTGTTTGTGCTTCTCTGTCCAGGAAATGAGTGAAGATCACAGTACACCTAAGAAAGAGAAACTGGAAAGACTGTCCAAGCACAAGGAGAACATCCAACACTCTCACGCAGAAGAAGAAGCTCAGCTGCTGGGTCAGCAGAGGTGTTTCTATGACAGGAACTGCAGAGCCTTCAAACGCAAAATCCTGATTAAACGGCAGAAGTTTGAGCAAGAGCAATTACGAGAGGTGTGGAGTCAAGATGTGTGATGCTCTGAAACTCACAGTAAACGCAGAACATTTTTCACAGCAGACAGACTGACTGAAAATAATAAATGCAGCAATGTGCTATTCTCCTAATCAACATTCTGGGGTATTACTGTACCTGCTGTAAGTCCTTGTATGAGTTAAAAAACAACAATCCTGACTGCACAATCTTCCTTTTCATTCTGTTCACATGGCTGTATTCCGTACAGTGTGTGTGCCTGACAGTGCATAGGAATTAGTTCAAATCTCTGTACGTCAGTGTGAAACCACTCATCCTGCATCTAATTCAGATTTACTCATTTCTCTTTTGGGGATATTTCAATAGGGAGATCCTGTTCATTTGGTTTGTAATATATTAGATGACTTGATGATAATAGTCTTCCTTTTGGGGTGATCAGGAGCTGAATAAGAAGAAAATGCAGAAGGAAATGGAGCATGCCATGTTGATCAGGCATGATGAGTCGACGCAAGAGCTGGAGCATCGGCAGCTCAAGACTCTTCAGAAACTTCGAATGGATCTGATTCGACTTCAGCACCAAACAGAGTTGGAGAACCAGATTGAGTACAACAACCGCAGAGAGCGAGAACTTCACAGGAAACATGTTCTCGACCTACGGCAGCAGCCCAAGAACCTCAAGGTACCACCACTGTGGAGAAACCTTCAGTAGATGTGTCGCCCTATTTTTAATGTTACAAGATGACACTTTTTATCTGGTAGAACTTTGAAAGACTTTTTTAAATGTGGATCCATTAAAATTGTAGAGTTTTTATCAAAAGTAAATTAAAAAAAACTTTTAGATTTTGTATCTTACATTTATATATTATTGTTATTGATGTCTTTTTATTGTTATTAAACTTTGTATTATAGAAATGTGTTATTTATAAACTGTTTTTAAAATTTAATCGGTTTTTGCCATGATATAGCCATTGAAGCTGACATGGCAATAAACCCTAAATAAACAAATAAACATCAGTAGATGTGTCATTCCACCCACAAAATCGAGCACAGTGCTTGTCAACATAAAGGCCATGTGTTCAGTTCTCAGTGAATATAAATGTATAGCGTAACATGAATGTAGACAGTAAAACTAATACAGTGGTTTGTCCTGCAGGCCATGGAGGTGCAGATAAAGAAGCAGTTTCAGGATACATGTAAAGTCCAGACAAAGCAGTACAAGGCTCTGAGGCACCATCAGCTGGAGGTGACTCCCAAAACCGAGCACAAGAGCGTCCTCAAAGCCCTGAAGGATGAGCAGACGCGCAAACTGGCCATCCTGGCGGAGCGGTATGAGCACAGCATCAGTGAGATGATGGCTTCACAGGCAGTGAGTGAAGACCTGATGCAGTGTCTTGAGCTAATGCACAGAACATCACAGAAAACAAGATTATATGATTATAAACAACATGAAAATTATACAGGAGACAGTTACCCAGAAGATCTAAGCATCCCAGTTGCATGTTTCAGAAACATTACTTTTACATCTGTATGGCAATATTCTACTTTCCTGAAAGATTTTAAAAATACATTTATTCTTCTTTCTCCAGTTTAAAGTAGTCTGAAAATCCTTCACAATAAGACATTATCTTGAGGCATTTAAGTAAATACGATTTGATTTAATTGTCTTGTAAGATCTGTCTTTTGAAAGAATTGTTCAGTGATTAACATCTTTAGCTTCATACTGAAATCTTATTCGCTAACATAAACACTGGCCTGCTGTTTGAGATTCCAGCCTCAGTCTGGTGACAGTACAAGAGAGCCACTGATGCTTAACTGTGATTGTTTATAGTGTCAGCAAACCTGGAGTGACACTGGAGCTCACGTCTATGTGTGTGCATGTGCATGTGTGTAGCTGCGTCTGGATGAAGTGCAGGAAGCAGCGTGTCAGGCTCTGAGGCAGCAGCTGCAGCGGGAGATGGAGTTATTAAATGCCTATCAGAGTAAGATCAAGATTCAAACGGAGACCCAGCATGAGCGTGAGCAGCAGAAGCTGGAGCAGAAGGTCTCGCTGAGGAGAGCACATCTGGAACAAAAGGTCCAGTTCTGTTCTCATCTTCTGACTGATCCAAATCAACCTCATGTTACCACAACAGCAGTTCACCCAGACCACTGCCAGGGTTGAACCTGGTCCTTACAGTCTTCATCTTTTTCAGCTACACTCCTATTATTTTATTTTTAACAAGTTTTCAATTTCAAACATTTGAATGTTTTTCTTTCAAAACTGAGTAAATTTTGTAAAGCTATGCAGGGTGGAGCTGTCAGGTTTTTTTAATAGACCAAATGGTATTACCTGGCAGTAAGATCAAAATGGACAAATGCTGTGATTTAATCTGGTCTGTCACATCAATCATTAACGGGTAACAGTGATGCATCAAAATGTTCATTACAAGACCAGATCAAAGATCGATGGAACAAAACAGGTTTAAGAGCATAAAACGGATAAGGTCATTTTTAATCTGTAAGGCCATCATGGTATTAGCTGATTCACTCTGTGCAGTTTTTGTTTAAAAGAAAGGGGCCAAAAGGAACTACTCTGAACCAAGATCTGGACCTGGAACTGGCAAATGACAGTTTCATCAGCTGCCCAGAAACTGGGTTCAGCAGCTCCGTCACGTAGCTGTTTTCTCTTCTGCTGCGTCTGTTTGACAGCCTTTTTCTAAAGCGTTTTGTTTTGTGTTTGTTTTCAGATCGAGGAGGAGCTGGCTTCTCTTCAGAAGGAATGCACAGACAGAATCAAATACTTGCTGGAGCATCATGAGCGAGAGATCGACACCTTCGACATGGAAAGTCTTGGTTTGGGTTTCAGTAACTTGTGTGCTTTAGACTATTCTAAAGATGACTACAGATGAGAGTGTAACACACTGCCGTCCTGCTTATCCACTTTTCTGGAACAATCTGATGGTTTTGCTGCTGACAGCCCAACGGGTCTGGGCTGGTGTTCACACTTGCGCCCTCTTCTGGACACATCATGGGAAAACATGCTGGAGAACGTCCTTAACATAAATGTATGAGACTGTTCAGTCAGTCTCTGTCAGTGTTAATGTCAGTGTTTTCTCCTGCAATAATAACACTTTCAGTGTAACTAAAATTAAACTAAGATTTCATGAAGAAAGCAACACACATGGGGGTTTGTACTGTGACTTAACCCAGATGCAAATGCAGTTTTCCAACAGGCTTTTCCAACAGGCTTTTTAAACAGGCTTTTTTCAGGACATTCAGTCTTTTTTCAGGAAAACAGTCTTCTGCTTATTGCTGCTTGAATCTCTTTGGTATTTATTCACCAAAGAAATGAAACAAAAAATATATTAAAGAAATTTGATAAACGTTGCTTGTTTAAATATACATATTTGATTGTTTGCATCTGTGACTGATGGTAATTCAGTCAGGGTTTTTTTGGACAACCCACTGCATTCGTACAGTATATATTTACGATATTTATGTACAGTACTGATATTCACCTTGGCTGGGGTGCAAAATGTGACATGGCTCTGTACAAAGGGCTGAAGGGGCGGACATGTATTTTGTGTACAGAAGGTTTTATGGAGAACTTTTAATGATTTCCTATTGCATTTCAACAGAATTTCTTTTTATATATACACATACATATAAATATAATCAATATTTCATTCGTTTTCACACATTTTTCAACTTTTTTTTTCCAGTCAGATCAGTGAATAGAAAGTTACTGTCGCATGCGCTTTACATTTGTTTTCAGGTAAAAGGCATGATTCTGTCAGAGCTGTTAATTATATTTGAAAATAAAGTGCTCATCACACAAATAATGACTTTTCATACTATTTTTTTTAGAGAAGTGGTGTTTATTTCCTGTATCTCAATGTACATGAGAATCTGCAATAGTGAGCACATGAAATGAAAGCAGCAGCAACAAGTACAAATCAGAGTTAAAGTTATAACTGAAGGTGTAAAATCCAACACTTCCTGTCAGCATTTTTAAACAGAAGGCAGTGCAATGACCTCTTGCAAATGATTTCATGCAAATGAAGACAGTTTTAGGCAGACTGCGCTTGCCCTTTTTCAGTGCAGCCATAACAAAAGATGACCTGACACATCCACAGATTGATTTCTACACCTTTTCTAAGCAAATTCATTTGTTTCTTGAAATAGTAAAATCAAAACTGGACTAAGTCAAGCCCTGTGGTGGATAAAGAGAACTGCGTCAAGACTCTATTTGCCAGCCAGCTGTTCGTAAAGTATGGGCACATAGTCGTCACACTCTGCCTGATAACAAGATACAGCAACTGGAGGCTCAAGGTCATACTTCTGAAACTCTGTACCTTGAATTTTCCACGGTTGTCTCCAGGGTGATTGCTGAGGACCAGTTCAGTACACTTGATGCTGCCTGACTGCTCATAAACCAGCCAAACGTAGAGAGACCTGCAGAACACGGTAAATAAGTCACAGATACCCAGAATGTTGTAATTCTGAGATGGTGTCAGATCTATCACACGTTCCTTTCAGGGGTGCCGAGCCGACAGACAGACATAATACACTCACTGGAGATGTCGTTACCTTTCATGTTTACAACAAGGAAGTGGTGCCACTCCCTGGGATTAAAAACAGCATTCACAGCATGTGAAAATAACCTGAAGACTAACCTGTTAAAATGTTTTCAAAAAACAGATAATGCCTTTATGTTATTATGCAGGACTGTGTTCATTTATGATAAAGGTTTGATATGATGAACACAGTTAACAGATATGTGTGCTGCTTACTGACATTTGGGGTCCTTTTGGCTGGGTGCATCTGGATCGGTCGGGCCAAAGTGTAAAGTTTACTGGGGTCACATCCCTCCCACTCCACTGATGTGGGAGGATTCTGCACCTGCAAAACAAAAGTTAAACCATCTCAGAACAGATACAGTAATGCGACTTCATTTGATTTCAAAGCAATTGAGATCAACAAAAAAGCCTTAACAATTTATTAGCATTTATTATAATTTATTAGTATATTTAAAATACATATTTTAGATTGTAAAAAATAAAAAGATATTTGTAATAGGTATTTCAAGGTTGTCTATGAACATTTTTAGTCACTGTGTTGTATTTTTATACAACACTGTTGTAGTTCATGTGTCTGTGTTTTTTGCGAAGATTGATGTACACTTGGCGTAATTTCTGTGCTGATGCTGTTCACAGATCAGGTCACATTCTGTGTTTGTTTTCAGTAATTGAGACAGTATTTCTTTGGACTTTGTTTATTAATAAACATGATAAAACGTCTGTCAAAAGTGCCTGAGTGACTTGTAAATGTCCAGATGACTGGATGTAGCACAGCAGATAAAGGATAAAGCAAGAAAAAGTCCTCACGTTTATCCTCTTCATCAGCTGCTGGAAGGATGTGGTGCTGAGAAAAACAGGCAGCTGCTCAGGTCTGAGTCTCTGTCATACATCACTAAAGGTGTTAGATTCTTCTTTTACAGACACCATCAGGTGCCTTCCAGCAGTCTGTCTGCACCCTCCAAGATGTCTGTTTCCAAACTTTGACCCCCAACTCGTGTGTGTTTACGAAGAACTTTCCTTTGGTTTTAGATCGGTTGCCATATACAACCCCAAATCAGAAAAAGTTGGGACAGTATGGAAAACACAAATAAAAAAAGTAAGTAGTGATTTCTAAATTTACTTTGACTTGTATTTCATTGCAGACAATACAACAGCACATTATTTAATGTGTTCCTCATGATTTTTATTGTTTTTTCTTCAAAAAGAAACAAAATTCCTATTTTGGTTCTTGCAACACATTTTAAAAAAAGTTTAAACACTTTAAAAAATCTAAAATCAAACTTGTCAAATCAAAACTTGACTTGTGTTGTGGGAATTTATTTGTTAAAATGTGTGAGAACCCAAATTATTAGTCTTATTTATAATGTTGAGGTTTACATTTTAAATAAATACAGATATGTAAACTGTTGTTTCAGGAACCAGGTGAAAGTCAGCCAGAGAGGAGAAGCTCTCGCAGTTCAGCAGCGGCTGCCTCAGGAAAGATGAAGGTATGTAAGGTGTGTGAGGAGTCTTAGTAAAGCTGGGCTTTAATAAGGTCAAATTATTCAAACTGACATCACATTAACACTAATGTCATTTGTGTTTAACATCTGGCATGTTATGGCATATAACATTTGGCATATTGTGTTGCCATGACTTTACATAAAAGGAAAAATTATGTCAGTCAGAGGAAAGAGAGAATTTAACAGTGACTTCCTTAAGCCAACACTGCAGCATTAACTTGATTTTTAAATTGTGTCGTAGGGTAATATAACAATATAGAACAAAGTAAATGTTATCATTTAATGAAAAACAACTAAAAATGAATTGAAATGCATCCATGTTCATCTCTGTTTTTTGTGCTGTGTTCAGAAGAGCTCTGGTGTTAGGAGGAGATTTGGCTGTAAGGAGGTGGATGGCTCTCTCTATGGGAAAAGAGATTTTGCCTCCAAGAATCCTCTGTTCAGTCCAATATCTGAGACACTGTCTGCTAGTTTCAACAGCACGCCAACACAGACACTGTCAGGAAAACAAACAGGTAACTTTCCTTCAAGTCTTTCCTGTAGAAATCAGCCTCTGCATCATAAATATTTAAATCTGTGTTTAACCGATTACTCTGGTAAATGAAGTTCATTTGGTTAGCTGCTGGTAGTCACAGGCTGTCAGGTACAGACATCTGAATGCTGGGCCCACACACTGCAGGCATGTTGTACATGCATGTGTCAGGACCGGGAGAAATGAAGCCAAGCGCAGCGTTAAACAGAAAAAGTCTTTATTTAAACAAATAACCAACACAAGAACCCACGAGGGGCAAAACAGACTTGAACTAAACTCGTGAAAAACAGCACAAAAACACGACAAGACTAAACCACTGGACAAAACCAAGAATAGACAGAACACACGGGGCCACTAAAAAGACACAGACAGAGAACACGGGGACATTAAATAACACACAGACAGAACACACGGGGACATTAAATAACACACAGACAGAGAACACACGGGGACATTAAATAACACACAGACAGAACACACGGGGCCATTAAATAACACACAGACAGAACACACAGGGACATTAAATAACACACAGACAGAGAACACACGGGGACATTAAATAACACACAGACAGAACACACGGGGACATTAAATAACACACAGACAGAGAACACACGGGGACATTAAATAACACACAGACAGAACACACGGGGACATTAAATAACACACAGACAGAACACACGGGGACATTAAATAACACACAGACAGAACACACGGGGACATTAAATAACACACAGACAGAGAACACACGGGGACATTAAATAACACACAGACAGAACACACGGGGACATTAAATAACACACAGACAGAGAACACACGGGGCCACTAAAAAGACACAGACAGAGAACACACGGGGACATTAAATAACACACAGACAGAACACACGGGGCCATTAAATAACACACAGACAGAACACACAGGGACATTAAATAACACACAGACAGAACACACGGGGACATTAAATAACACACAGACAGAACACACGGGGACATTAAATAACACACAGACAGAGAACACACGGGGCCACTAAAAAGACACAGACAGAGAACACGGGGACATTAAATAACACACAGACAGAACACACAGGGACATTAAATAACACACAGACAGAACACACGGGGACATTAAATAACACACAGACAGAACACACGGGGACATTAAATAACACACAGACAGAGAACACGGGGACATTAAATAACACACAGACAGAGAACACACGGGGACATTAAATAACACACAGACAGAGAACACACGGGGACATTAAATAACACACAGACAGAGAACACGAGGACATTAAATAACACACAGACAGAACACACGGGGCCACTAAAAAGACACGGACAGAGAACACACGGGGCCATTAAATAACACACAGACAGTGAACACACGGGGACATTAAATAACACACAGACAGTGAACACACGGGGACATTAAATAACACACAGACAGAACACACGGGGACATTAAATAACACACAGACAGAACACACGGGGACATTAAATAACACACAGACAGAACACACGGGGACATTAAATAACACACAGACAGAGAACACGGGGACATTAAATAACACACAGACAGAGAACACGGGGACATTAAATAACACACAGACAGAGAACACACGGGGACATTAAATAACACACAGACAGAACACACGGGGACATTAAATAACACACAGACAGAACACACGGGGACATTAAATAACACACAGACAGAGAACACACGGGGACATTAAATAACACACAGACAGAACACACAGGGACATTAAATAACACACAGACAGAGAACACACGGGGACATTAAATAACACACAGACAGAACACACGGGGACATTAAATAACACACAGACAGAGAACACACGGGGACATTAAATAACACACAGACAGAACACACGGGGACATTAAATAACACACAGACAGAACACACGGGGCCACTAAAAAGACACGGACAGAGAACACGGGGACATTAAATAACACACAGACAGAACACACGGGGACATTAAATAACACACAGACAGAACACACGGGGACATTAAATAACACACAGACAGAACACACGGGGACATTAAATAACACACAGACAGAGAACACACGGGGACATTAAATAACACACAGACAGAACACACGGGGACATTAAATAACACACAGACAGAGAACACACGGGGACATTAAATAACACACAGACAGAACACACGGGGACATTAAATAACACACAGACAGAACACACGGGGACATTAAATAACACACAGACAGAGAACACACGGGGACATTAAATAACACACAGACAGAACACACGGGGACATTAAATAACACACAGACAGAGAACACACGGGGACATTAAATAACACACAGACAGAACACACGGGGACATTAAATAACACACAGACAGAGAACACACGGGGACATTAAATAACACACAGACAGAACACACGGGGACATTAAATAACACACAGACAGAACACACGGGGACATTAAATAACACACAGACAGAACACACGGGGACATTAAATAACACACAGACAGAACACACGGGGCCACTAAAAAGACACGGACAGAGAACACGGGGACATTAAATAACACACAGACAGAGAACACACGGGGACATTAAATAACACACAGACAGAACACACGGGGACATTAAATAACACACAGACAGAACACACGGGGACATTAAATAACACACAGACAGAACACACGGGGCCACTAAAAAGACACGGACAGAGAACACGGGGACATTAAATAACACACAGACAGAACACACGGGGACATTAAATAACACACAGACAGAACACACGGGGACATTAAATAACACACAGACAGAGAACACGGGGACATTAAATAACACACAGACAGAACACACGGGGACATTAAATAACACACAGACAGAGAACACACGGGGACATTAAATAACACACAGACAGAACACACGGGGACATTAAATAACACACAGACAGAGAACACAGGGGACATTAAATAACACACAGACAGAACACACGGGGACATTAAATAACACACAGACAGAACACACGGGGACATTAAATAACACACAGACAGAGAACACACGGGGACATTAAATAACACACAGACAGAACACACGGGGACATTAAATAACACACAGACAGAGAACACACGGGGACATTAAATAACACACAGACAGAACACACGGGGACATTAAATAACACACAGACAGAGAACACACGGGGCCACTAAAAAGACACGGACAGAGAACACACGGGGACATTAAATAACACACAGACAGAGAACACACGGGGACATTAAATAACACACAGACAGAACACACGGGGACATTAAATAACACACAGACAGAACACACGGGGACATTAAATAACACACAGACAGAGAACACGGGGACATTAAATAACACACAGACAGAACACACGGGGACATTAAATAACACACAGACAGAGAACACACGGGGACATTAAATAACACACAGACAGAACACACGGGGACATTAAATAACACACAGACAGAGAACACACGGGGACATTAAATAACACACAGACAGAACACACGGGGACATTAAATAACACACAGACAGAGAACACACGGGGACATTAAATAACACACAGACAGAACACACGGGGCCATTAAATAACACACAGACAGAGAACACACGGGGACATTAAATAACACACAGACAGAACACACGGGGACATTAAATAACACACAGACAGAACACACTGGGACATTAAATAACACACAGACAGAGAACACACGGGGACATTAAATAACACACAGACAGAGAACACGGGGACATTAAATAACACACAGACAGAACACACGGGGACATTAAATAACACACAGACAGAACACACGGGGACATTAAATAACACACAGACAGAACACACGGGGACATTAAATAACACACAGACAGTGAACACGGGGACATTAAATAACACACAGACAGAACACACGGGGACATTAAATAACACACAGACAGAGAACACACGGGGACATTAAATAACACACAGACAGAACACACGGGGACATTAAATAACACACAGACAGAGAACACGGGGACATTAAATAACACACAGACAGAACACAGGGGACATTAAATAACACACAGACAGAACACACGGGGACATTAAATAACACACAGACAGAGAACACACGGGGACATTAAATAACACACAGACAGAACACACGGGGACATTAAATAACACACAGACAGAACACACGGGGACATTAAATAACACACAGACAGAGAACACGAGGACATTAAATAACACACAGACAGTGAACACACGGGGACATTAAATAACACACAGACAGAACACACGGGGACATTAAATAACACACAGACAGGACACACGGGGACATTAAATAACACACAGACAGAACACACGGGGACATTAAATAACACACAGACAGAGAACACACGGGGACATTAAATAACACACAGACAGAACACACGGGGCCATTAAATAACACACAGACAGAACACACGGGGACATTAAATAACACACAGACAGAGAACACACGGGGACATTAAATAACACACAGACAGAGAACACACGGGGACATTAAATAACACACAGACAGAACACACGGGGACATTAAATAACACACAGACAGAACACACGGGGCCACTAAAAAGACACAGACAGAGAACACACGGGGACATTAAATAACACACAGACAGAGAACACACGGGGACATTAAATAACACACAGACAGAGAACACACGGGGACATTAAATAACACACAGACAGAGAACACACGGGGACATTAAATAACACACAGACAGAGAACACACGGGGACATTAAATAACACACAGACAGAGAACACACGGGGACATTAAATAACACACAGACAGAACACACGGGGACATTAAATAACACACAGACAGAGAACACACGGGGACATTAAATAACACACAGACAGAACACACGGGGACATTAAATAACACACAGACAGAGAACACACGGGGACATTAAATAACACACAGACAGAACACACGGGGACATTAAATAACACACAGACAGAGAACACACGGGGACATTAAATAACACACAGACAGAACACACGGGGCCACTAAAAAGACACAGACAGAGAACACACGGGGATATTAAATAACACACAGACAGAACACACGGGGACATTAAATAACACACAGACAGAACACACGGGGCCATTAAATAACACACAGACAGAACACACGGGGACATTAAATAACACACAGACAGAGAACACACGGGGACATTAAATAACACACAGACAGAGAACACACGGGGACATTAAATAACACACAGACAGAACACACGGGGACATTAAATAACACACAGACAGAGAACACACGGGGACATTAAATAACACACAGACAGTGAACACACGGGGACATTAAATAACACACAGACAGAACACACGGGGACATTAAATAACACACAGACAGAACACACGGGGACATTAAGTAACACACAGACAGAACACACGGGGACATTAAATAACACACAGACAGAACACACGGGGACATTAAATAACACACAGACAGAACACACGGGGACATTAAATAACACACAGACAGAACACACGGGGACATTAAATAACACACAGACAGAGAACACACGGGGACATTAAATAACACACAGACAGAACACACGGGGACATTAAATAACACACAGACAGAGAACACACGGGGCCATTAAATAACACACAGACAGAACACACGGGGACATTAAATAACACACAGACAGAGAACACACGGGGACATTAAATAACACACAGACAGAACACACGGGGACATTAAATAACACACAGACAGTGAACACACGGGGACATTAAATAACACACAGACAGTGAACACACGGGGACATTAAATAACACACAGACAGAACACACGGGGCCATTAAATAACACACAGACAGAACACACGGGGACATTAAATAACACACAGACAGAACACACAGGGACATTAAATAACACACAGACAGAACACACGGGGCCATTAAATAACACACAGACAGAACACACGGGGACATTAAATAACACACAGACAGAGAACACACGGGGACATTAAATAACACACAGACAGAACACACGGGGACATTAAATAACACACAGACAGAGAACACAGGGACATTAAATAACACACAGACAGAACACACGGGGACATTAAATAACACACAGACAGAGAACACACGGGGACATTAAATAACACACAGACAGAACACACGGGGACATTAAATAACACACAGACAGAGAACACACGGGGACATTAAATAACACACAGACAGAACACACGGGACATTAAATAACACACAGACAGAACACACGGGGACATTAAATAACACACAGACAGAACACACGGGGACATAAAATAACACACAGACAGAGAACACACGGGGACATTAAATAACACACAGACAGAACACACGGGGACATTAAATAACACACAGACAGAGAACACACGGGGACATTAAATAACACACAGACAGAACACACGGGGACATTAAATAACACACAGACAGAACACACGGGGACATTAAATAACACACAGACAGAGAACACACGGGGACATAAAATAACACACAGACAGAGAACACACGGGGACATTAAATAACACACAGACAGAACACACGGGGACATTAAATAACACACAGACAGAACACACGGGGACATTAAATAACACACAGACAGAGAACACACGGGGACATTAAATAACACACAGACAGAACACACGGGGACATTAAATAACACACAGACAGAACACACGGGGACATTAAATAACACACAGACAGAACACACGGGGACATTAAATAACACACAGACAGAACACACGGGGACATTAAATAACACACAGACAGAACACACGGGGACATTAAATATGTGAAATGAGCGCAGACGAGACAAGAGAACAAGGGGGCGGGGCCAAGACGCGAGACCGGAGAGCACATGGCGAATGAAAACAAAACAGAGACCATGTGCTTCACACAAGACAAGACCCAGAGCATGAGTTCAGATCCAGACTCCAAGAAACAAGAAACAAGACTAGGAGAAGTCAGGATCAAAACAACACGCTCTGACACTAAACACAGAGCATGAGTTCAGATCCAGACTCCAAGAACCAAGAACCAAGACTAGAAGAAGTCAGGATCTAAACAACACGCTCTGACACTAAACACAGAGCATGAGTTCAGATCCAGACTCCAAGAACCAAGAACCAAGACTAGAAGAAGTCAGGATCAAAACAACACGCTCTGACACTAAACACAGAGCATGAGTTCAGATCCAGACTCCAAGAACCAAGAACCAAGACTAGAAGAAGTCAGGATCAAAACAACACGCTCTGACACTAAACACAGAGCATGAGTTCAGATCCAGACTCCAAGAACCAAGAACCAAGACTAGAAGAAGTCAGGATCAAAACAACACGCTCTGACACTAAACACAGAGCATGAGTTCAGATCCAGACTCCAAGAACCAAGAACCAAGACTAGAAGAAGTCAGGATCAAAACAACACGCTCTGACACTAAACACAGAGCATGAGTTCAGATCCAGACTCCAAGAAACAAGAACCAAGACTAGAAGAAGTCAGGATCAAAACAACACGCTCTGACACTAAACACAGAGCATGAGTTCAGATCCAGACTCCAAGAAACAAGAACCAAGACTAGAAGAAGTCAGGATCTAAACAACACGCTCTGACACTAAACACAGAGCATGAGTTCAGATCCAGACTCCAAGAACCAAGAACCAAGACTAGAAGAAGTCAGGATCAAAACAACACGCTCTGACACTAAACACAGAGCATGAGTTCAGATCCAGACTCCAAGAACCAAGAACCAAGACTAGAAGAAGTCAGGATCAAAACAACACGCTCTGACACTAAACACAGAGCATGAGTTCAGATCCAGACTCCAAGAACCAAGAACCAAGACTAGAAGAAGTCAGGATCAAAACAACACGCTCTGACACTAAACACAGAGCATGAGTTCAGATCCAGACCCAAGAAACAAGAACCAAGACTAGAAGAAGTCAGGATCAAAACAACACGCTCTGACACTAAACACAGAGCATGAGTTCAGATCCAGACTCCAAGAACCAAGAACCAAGACTAGAAGAAGTCAGGATCAAAACAACACGCTCTGACACTAAACACAGAGCATGAGTTCAGATCCAGACTCCAAGAACCAAGAACCAAGACTAGAAGAAGTCAGGATCAAAACAACACGCTCTGACACTAAACACAGAGCATGAGTTCAGATCCAGACTCCAAGAACCAAGAACCAAGACTAGAAGAAGTCAGGATCAAAACAACACGCTCTGACACTAAACACAGAGCATGAGTTCAGATCCAGACTCCAAGAAACAAGAACCAAGACTAGAAGAAGTCAGGATCAAAACAACACGCTCTGACACTAAACACAGAGCATGAGTTCAGATCCAGACTCCAAGAAACAAGAACCAAGACTAGAAGAAGTCAGGATCTAAACAACACGCTCTGACACTAAACACAGAGCATGAGTTCAGATCCAGACTCCAAGAACCAAGAACCAAGACTAGAAGAAGTCAGGATCAAAACAACACGCTCTGACACTAAACACAGAGCATGAGTTCAGATCCAGACTCCAAGAACCAAGAACCAAGACTAGAAGAAGTCAGGATCAAAACAACACGCTCTGACACTAAACACAGAGCATGAGTTCAGATCCAGACTCCAAGAACCAAGAACCAAGACTAGAAGAAGTCAGGATCAAAACAACACGCTCTGACACTAAACACAGAGCATGAGTTCAGATCCAGACCCAAGAAACAAGAACCAAGACTAGAAGAAGTCAGGATCAAAACAACACGCTCTGACACTAAACACAGAGCATGAGTTCAGATCCAGACTCCAAGAAACAAGAACCAAGACTAGAAGAAGTCAGGATCAAAACAACACGCTCTGACACTAAACACAGAGCATGAGTTCAGATCCAGACTCCAAGAACCAAGAACCAAGACTAGAAGAAGTCAGGATCAAAACAACACGCTCTGACACTAAACACAGAGCATGAGTTCAGATCCAGACTCCAAGAAACAAGAACCAAGACTAGAAGAAGTCAGGATCAAAACAACACGCTCTGACACTAAACACAGAGCATGAGTTCAGATCCAGACTCCAAGAAACAAGAACCAAGACTAGAAGAAGTCAGGATCAAAACAACACGCTCTGACACTAAACACAGAGCATGAGTTCAGATCTAGACTCCAAGAAACAAGAACCAAGACTAGAAGAAGTCAGGATCAAAACAACACGCTCTGACACTAAACACAGAGCATGAGTTCAGATCCAGACTCCAAGAAACAAGAACCAAGACTAGAAGAAGTCAGGATCAAAACAACACGCTCTGACACTAAACACAGAGCATGAGTTCAGATCCAGACTCCAAGAAACAAGAACCAAGACTAGAAGAAGTCAGGATCAAAACAACACGCTCTGACACTAAACACAGATCATGAGTTCAGATCCAGACTCCAAGAAACAAGAACCAAGACTAGAAGAAGTCAGGATCAAAACAACACGCTCTGACACTAAACACAGATCATGAGTTCAGATCCAGACTCCAAGAAACAAGAACCAAGACTAGGAGAAGTCAGGATCAAAACAACACGCTCTGACACTAAACACAGAGCATGAGTTCAGATCCAGACTCCAAGAACCAAGAACCAAGACTAGAAGAAGTCAGGATCTAAACAACACGCTCTGACACTAAACAGAGCATGAGTTCAGATCCAGACTCCAAGAAACAAGAACCAAGACTAGAAGAAGTCAGGATCAAAACAACACGCTCTGACACTAAACACAGAGCATGAGTTCAGATCCAGACTCCAAGAAACAAGAACCAAGACTAGAAGAAGTCAGGATCTAAACAACACGCTCTGACACTAAACACAGAGCATGAGTTCAGATCCAGACTCCAAGAAACAAGAACCAAGACTAGAAGAAGTCAGGATCAAAACAACACGCTCTGACACTAAACACAGAGCATGAGTTCATATCCAGACTCCAAGAAACAAGAACCAAGACTAGAAGTCAGGATCAAAACAACACGCTCTGACACTAAACACAGAGCATGAGTTCAGATCCAGACTCCAAGAAACAAGAACCAAGACTAGAAGAAGTCAGCATCTAAACAGCACGCTCTGACACTAAACAGAGCATGAGTTCAGATCCAGACTCCAAGAAACAAGAACCAAGACTAGAAGAAGTCAGGATCTAAACAACACGCTCTGACACTAAACAGAGCATGAGTTCAGATCCAGACTCCAAGAAACAAGAACCAAGACTAGAAGAAGTCAGCATCTAAACAGCACGCTCTGACACTAAACAGAGCATGAGTTCAGATCCAGACTCCAAGAAACAAGAACCAAGACTAGAAGAAGTCAGGATCTAAACCGCACGCTCTGACACTAAACACAGAGCATGAGTTCAGATCCAGACCCAAGAAACAAGAACCAAGACTAGGAGAAGTCAGGATCAAAACAACACGCTCTGACACTAAACACAGAGCATGAGTTCAGATCCAGACTCCAAGAAACAAGAACCAAGACTAGAAGAAGTCAGGATCTAAACCGCACGCTCTGACACTAAACACAGAGCATGAGTTCAGATCCAGACCCAAGAAACAAGAACCAAGACTAGAAGAAGTCAGGATCTAAACAACACGCTCTGACACTAAACACAGAGCATGAGTTCAGATCCAGACCCAAGAAACAAGAACCAAACTGGAAAACTGGATTTTGCATTTTTTAAGTAGCTGCCCAATACATTCAAAACATTCTTTATTGCATCATGAATTTGACAGAAAACATTTTTAAAAGCAACGACATGTCAAATGAAGATTGTGTTACTTGAAACATTTTCACTTGAAACAGCCAGGAGAAGGAAGCTTAGCAGCCCAGCTACTAAATCTAGCGTTGAATTGAACCAAGATAATGAGAGCCAGCAAAATAGTTCTGATGGATCAGCACACCCTGAGAACAAGCAGGCTGAGGCTTTAGAAAGCTGTACGATTTTAACCACAGAGCCAAATGAAGAACCCAAAAGCACTGAGAGCTCAGAGCAGAAGACACCAAGCTTTAAAAGACATGGACGGGTCCAGAGGATTGACGTTGTGGTAGAAGCAGATGAGAGTCAATTGGAAAGAATTATGGATCAGACTGAGTTTTCAGATAGCAGAGTTGGACCTACAGAGCCTGTTTTGGCTCCCCTGCAGCAGACTGACTTTATCATCAATGAGATTCTGAAACCCGTGACCAGGAGTCAAGGTTTAGTGCGACACAGTCTGAGGAACTGCAGGAGTGTGGACCTGCAGGCTGTGGGCCTGGTTTGGGTGGACAACACCTCAGAGCTGAGTCAAGTAAGGAGGAGGAGGACGCATGGAAGACTCAATGGAACATTAGAACCAACCAAGAGTCTAAACTGTGAGGAACCAACACAAACCTGAGAGAGTGAATGACCTCGGAGACCTCATAAAGAGAACCTGCTGAGATTAAACTCTGTAATGTTTACATTTTCCCCATTTTTACGCTTACTGGACTAAGTTCACCGGTCATTATGTAGAATGTGTCAAGTTCTGCTCATGAAATCTCAGTCATGAACAATATTGTGTGGATATCTGACTGTGATTTTGCTGTGATAATCTCATGAGAATGCTGGTTTGTAGAATGATGATGGTTATCTTTGCTGTAAATGCTTCTGCTTCACAATGTAATACAATTGTTACATCTAATTTATTAAGACATGACTGTGTTGTTTTAATGAAATGTTATAGAATAAAAAAGAATTTGCCTGTTTTAAGAAATGTTGTGACATTATTTCTATTAAATTTATGCTCATACTTGCACCAGTTTACTTTTGTTTGTTTGGTTTGTCAGCTTGAACTTGATGTGGTCATTTAGTTCTACTGACTGGCATGAAAATTCATATAACTAATGACTTTGGCTTACTGAGTTAAACTTCAGTAGGCTGTTACTCAAATGCTTCTGAGCGTAACTCAAACTCAGTGACGTTTAAACTGAGGCTGTCATTCATCTGAAATTTTAGGCTGAAAAAGTCAAATGTGTTCAGAGTCAGAGAGGAGTTCAGAGTGGAATTAGTCCTAGTGACTGAAACAGATCAGGGCTTTAACAGAGCTATTGAATTACAGTTATATATATGTATGTATGTTCCAACTGTTTTATATGAAAAACTATTTCACAAACCTGTCATTGCAATCTAAAAATATTGTCTGTAATATTTAAATCAGTCCTGATTCACAACAATAGCAACAGTATACAGTCCTCTTTGTATACTTTTGCTATATACTGTGCACAATGTGTTTTTTGTGAATCAGTTCTCTGTTTGTTTACTGCTGTGCACATTGTATTGCATTTTCCACTTACATTTTAACCAGGTGCATGTCTGGTGACTGGGTGGCATTTTTATCTCAAAGCTCAGTTTTTATACTGGTGCAATTTTACGTAGACTGTGAAATACTGCCATCTAGTGGAATGCTCAAGCAATTCACACTCTGCTCTCATTCTGTGTGTCTGCACACAGACGTAACCAAAAATAAAGCAAATGTGAGAGTGCATGTCTTCGTCATGTGACTGCAATTTTACGTAGATATCCGAAATGTCCTTAGACTTTGAACAGGTTTAAAATCTCCAATTTTATATTCTTCATCTGCCTGGCAAATCACAATAAATCAGAAAACTGGCAGTGATTAGACAGAAATATGTTTATTATTTGCGCATTTCAGCCCTTTGTGTGAACTTCATGTTCTCATGAAAAACGATGTGCTGTTTGTGTGCCACTGTTGAGGTTAAAATGATCGTGTGTGCAAAGGAGAGAGAACATCAGCAACCCCCCCCCCCCCCCAAACACACACACACACAATCCTGCAGGCCCACTGAAGGCAGCTTAGTGTCTGAACAATGGGGTCCTTTGACCAAAATTGAGGCCCTTAAGACATGTGGCCTCCTGTCACCGTGGCAACCCCCTATGGGGGGGCAACATACAGGCTGACAGCTGGAGAGAGAGACAGTCTCATTTAGAATCTTCTGCATTCTCAGCTTTGTTCTGTCTCATTATTTCTTGCCTACGCTTGTGCTGAGTGTTTATTACCCGTTCCTGTCTATTTGCTACCAATGGATACTTTTAAGATCCCTTATCTCTCATCACTTGTTGCATCCAGTGTTTTTTTTAACACACAGACTCAACACAAGGCTGAGTTTTATTAGGACTGACAACTTTAGATTACCCTGTATGACCCTGTATGACTGTGACTCAAGCTTTTAAAAAATTTAGTTTTTGCTTGTGTCCCTTCACTGAGATACAGTGAGGGTCATTTCAGGCACAGGACTGTAAACAGTTTGTCCAATCATTGCATTCGGTCCGAATGTCTAACTCGTCAAACCTTGTCTGTCAAACCATGTATAGTTCATGAGTTTTGAAGGAGGGGTGGCTTTTACATATGCTTTCAAACTAGCTTGCGATTTATTGCTAGCCTCTCTGAAATTGTCTACCCTACCTTTGAATTTGTATAACAGGCCAATGTGTTGTCCAAGTGCCCTATTGACCCAAAGTACACTTTTAGGGGCAATATGGGGTTAACTGTCTCGCTTAAGGGCACAGTGGTGATAGAACAGGAGAAAAGTGAACATTTCTCCAGGTGACAGAGCACAAACAAATTGTGTGTTTGCAGCCCAGATTCCCAGTCATTAGATTCCCAGCAAAGGAAACAACCAGCAGTGCTGTCAGTCTGTGCTCTGTTTATCTCTTTGCTCTCTTTATGTCATATCATATTCCAGCATCTGTGAGCGAGCACCTGAGATGCGAGCCGGGACATGTGCTCGTCTGGTCTCCACTGGGACCAGATGACTCTTCAGTGGAGAAATATGGAACCCGTGTCTGCTGCTCCATTATTAATGAACTGTTGAGTCCTTAGCTCACTTTTTGTCTCTTACAGAGACAACATCAGCTGCTGGCTGTCCTTGTCTCCATACGACTGGTTTTGTTTGTTGGTACTAGTGCTAGTGAGGGAGAAGAGTATCTTTAATCAAAAGATACAGTAGAGATTAGCAACATGAATTATTTTTCTCTTTATTTTATTTATTTTCTGGCAGATACAGCTGCAAATCTCTTTTCCCATAACATTGTCAAATACATGGATATTGTTTGTGTAATACTGTTCACTTACAATGGACGTGTTGACACAATGCATCAAAACTAGATTTTAACAAATTTCACAATAGTACAGTAAGCCATAAGTAATGTGTGAACCAATATCGCCAGCATGAGCACCACAGCTGTCCAGCTACTGTGTCTGTCCAGGTTTTACAAGAATTCAGATTGCATCTGAAGTCCAGTTAAGCATCTGGTTTATTGCATTAGGATAGATTTTCCTCTTTTAAGCAGAATCCTGGCTGTAATATAGTGATTAGATTTGACGAGACCTTAATTGTGTATCTGATTACAGTAGAATTAGTTGAGGACACAGCAGAATAAATGAACCAGTGTGAAGCAGTGGGAACACAGCTTACCATTGGCTGAGGCAAATGATGTATTAGATTATTGATTCTCAGAGGTCAGGGATCATACTGCCCGCGGGCAGTGTCTGAGCTATGAGAAGATCTACAGAATAACTATTAAAACAAAGTGAAAGCTGTCTAACCCCCCACCAACCCCACATGTTAATCATGACATCACAATGAAAACAAGAACGATGGCTTAAATAAAGAGAAGTATCATTGTGTAAAATACATATCAGTCTATGAAGTTAAAAACGAATTACAATGCTGTTCAATCAAAAACAATTTAAGGGGAAAGCTGTTTGTGTGCATCTTAGACAGTGGACATAATCCAGTAAGGTGGTAATTTAATTTCTTTGTTATGTCAAAGCTGATTTTATTTCTGATTTAATGATAAATAATTCCAATTAGTCATCCATTGTAATACATTTTAGCTGTTGCTGTCAGGACCTAATCGTATCTGGATTGGTACAATTAAATTAAAGACACTTTTCACTGACTCCTCACTTACATTTCATGATGATTATTCTCATTAACGAGTCCTACATCAGCACTGACAGCAGTAACAGTCGCCTGCTACACACAAAACAACACAAAAAAATGCAGCGCTTTTAACATTTACCAGTTAATAAATCCAGTTTATTTACTCATATAGCAAGATCACTGCTGCCGTGAGAGTAAAGGGGGGGCGTCCTCCACCTTCAGCCAAAACAAGAGAGAGGTGGGTGGAGCACTGCTCAAGAAAAAGAAATATCTGTAAGCAGCCCTGCAGGAATGCACAAAGCTCTCAGAAGCTGCATTGTTGTCTACAGAATATCCTGCATGTAAATACACATTGAGTCCTGCTATAGTGTCATGTGACCCTGTGAGGAAAAAAGGAACGCTGCTTATGTCTGTTTCCTGCTCCTTAGGGAATCAGGGGGTTGTCAGGGGGCTAAATTATCTGTAAATTTTTTCCCCACTCAGACTGTCCTCTGTAACTTGAGCTACTGCCTTGTAAGAATTCCTCCTAACAGCTGAAAAAAGTAATTCTGTGATGAACACAAAGCATGAGACTGATTTAAGATGATTATGACCAAAATTATTTCGAAATAATTTTGGTCATAATCATCTTAAATCAGTCTCTTTTTTTGTGTTGTTTTGTGTGTAGCAGGCGACTGTTACTGCTGTCAGTGCTGATGTAGGACTCATTAAGGTTTTTTAGCTGAATTTTTACAGTGTTGTTTTAGCCCACATAACACTGTCCCAAAAAACAGATGTTTACATGATCTAAAGTAAATGTGTGTGGTGCTTGGTTGTGCAGAACTCACTGACTATTGTTGGGGTGTTGCTCTGCAGTTACTAGATGGTTGCTTAAGAGTTTTAAAGGTTGCTAGATTTTTCTAAGCTGTAAGATCTTCAGCCTCTGTGATACTCAGATTGTTGGATATAAAAATCTCTTCCAATGTAAATTCACCCATTCTGTGGTCCACTACATCAAGATAGTAAGTCTGATCTTTGTCAAAGGTCAACACAGGGTTAGGAATTTGTTGATCTATAGCATTAAGAATAACCAGTAATAACAGTGATGATTTCCTCAGCAAGAATATCACTTTTCAACAGATTTTTCAGCAGTTTTTATGGTGTCACAGAGATCTTGGTGGAGTTGCTCTCTGTTTAGGGGCTTTCAGCTAAAAATGGCTCTAGTGCACTGGATGAGGTAGAGGTGCTTCAGCTGACTCGGAAGTGAGGTAGAGGAGGCTATGGTGTCTCCAGCAGGCCAAACTTCAATGTCAATAGTGCTGAAAAGATTTTTCATATCAGAATAGAGCCACCCTTAATGTAAGTTTATTATGGATACAATGAGAATTTTATCCCCAAAATGAAACTGTATTACAGCCTCAACCTGCTGAAACCCATCATACATTAAAGTTTTCTCTTATCTAGTACATCACTCTAGTATAACTGCTGTAACCTTTATTAAATCAATGTTAAATTACTGTGTTTATTTTTGGTAAGAAGGATTATGGGCGCTTTAAACAATACCTAAATAACTGTCTGGCTATTGGTTAGCATGATTATGGCAAACATTTTGATGAAAGATTACAATCTGTTTTCTTTAGAATAATGTGCACAGATAAATTAAGCACAATAACGTATTAGGAAAGTAAACCAGGTTGTACATTTTGATTTGATTTCATGACTTTAAAGTGAGAACTAGCAGATGGGTTAAAGAGGGTGTGGGGGCTGGTCTTTCAGCTGCATATGTCTGGAAAAATTCTGCTGTGTGCCTGTGTGTGTGGAATTTCAGGATGGGAGAGTATTGTGTGTTATGGAAAAACAGCGGGTGTGGGACTTGAGTTGGGGTTTGAGAGTTGGCCATGATCCAGTCTCAGCAGGAAGCTCAGTGTTTCACACACACGAGAGCAGAAATGACTGGATTCACGGATGTCTGTGGACAAAACTGACATCATCCACCCCAACCCCCATCAACAGCCTTTCTCTTCCTGTCTCCATATCTGAGCCACTGTAGACTTCATCTGAAGTTATGACAAAACTCTGCTGCAACAGAACAGTGGCCCCAAAACATATATGGACCCTTAATAATTGCATTAAACAACAAAATATAAATCAATCTATTTAAAGAGAGCACAAACACAAATATAATCTTTATTTACAGTGACAGTCTCTCTGGAGCTCCCCGGGGGTTAATAATGACAGTACAAAGATCACCCATACATGCTACAGTACAAAATACAGGGATTAATAACCCCTAGGCTACAATCAAAACCTATATTTGACAGACAAAGGGAGGTTAGTGCACTGTAATATTTTGATTATGCTGCCAAGGAACCTGCAGAAGACACAGGACATTTCCATAACCAGAAGTGAACTTGCCCTTTTTAGGTATAATGTAATGCTCATGATGTGGATGACTTCCTAAAAAACTAAATGTTCTTCTCTAAAATTCAAATATTTTTACAATATTTTAACAAATATTTGTATCTTTGGAATAATATGGTAGTGTACTGCATTCAGGCTTCAGAAATTGTTAGTGCTGCTCTTTAGTATTGTTTGCAAACAAGTATTGTTTGCATGTTCTTTCATTTACCAAATGAACAGGTTGAGATCACACAAGGATAACATGATTTAACAGTACAACTGAGCAGTGTAATTAAGTTGTGATGATCGTTATTAGATTAAACTGCTGCTCGCCTACATAGTGTTGTGAAAGTCCTCTCGGATAATACTGATGTTTCTCGTAGTACAGCTTTATTATTTTATGTGTTTCTATAGTAACAATACTGGTAGCACTCAAGAACAGGACCCTCCTCATTTATTTATGCCTTGAGAATGTTGCCGTGATTCAGTTTTTCCCCAACATTCATTTAAACTGTAGAAAGATCAGAAGTGAACAGTTTTTTCCATCACAGTCATCTTTACAAATTCTCCTTCCCTGTCAGAATGCAAACAAAACATTTGCAAACAGTACTCCAGAGATAGAGTAACAAAACTTTATCCACTTACATTAGTAACAACATTTACAATAACTTCATATCGACCATAAAAGTAGACCAAAGCGTGAGATAATGGTTTCCAACAGACATTTTTCTACATTTAAGATTACGGTGCTCTGTGTGAGTTATAACAACTCTGAGTTACACTGGCACAAATAATCTAATCATCTGTCCTGTTCTTTGTTTACTGTAAGAATTTCAGATGAAAAAGCAGACCTGGTGTCTGCTTGTTAAAGCATCACATTGGTTCTACTATGTGGAAATACAGCTTACATTTATCACATCAATTGCACCATATTACTCAAAACATAAATTTAAACAATATATCTGTTATCTACAGTCTAATATACTGTACTGCAGACATTTGAAAAACAGCCCAGATAAAGAAAATGTTCTGCATTATTTCAGAAGAAAACAGAACAGAACTGTTTATGTGATGAGGTATATAGACAGCTTTTCCTGTTCAGCTTTCAGACGTTAGGAAGAAACCAAAACTAAACTGCCATGTTAATTAACTAATTAAAATAAATGTAATCATTTATTAAATAAAGGATACAAATGTGACTTATGCAAAGGGATCTAGTAAAAACGGTCAAAGGCTAAAGAGAAACCGTGTGTTTGAGCAATATGTCATAGATTTATCAGTCTCAACTTTCTTTTGGGCTGCATGCATTTAATAAAGACAACCTAAGATCCTACAGTGGGTGAAACGAACACAGACAGCTGGAGAAAGTGAGTGTGGGGAGATAACAGACAAAGCCTTACTGCTTCCTTGTGTAGTGTATTTCTTTTTAAAGACTAACCACAAATGCTCTGATTGGGATATCTCTTTAATTGCTTAAATCTAACAGATGAGCTGAAATTTCTTAATAAAAAGCTTAGCAATCTGTGCTGTGACCAAAAACAGCCTGTTTTACAATTCAGAATTCAGTTTCCTTATAACAGTTACAGAACTGCTACTCATCTCTGACAGCTGTTCATAAAGTGACAGAAAACCCTGTAATATTCATAACTTCCTGACTTCTGCTGTGTGTCAAAGACATTTAAAGTGTACACAAATAAAATATTTCAAGTATATAAATTTAAAGGCGGCTGTATGCATAGTTTATGAGATCCAGACACTGGAGTCACGTAGCCACAGGTGATATTGTAAAGTATATCTACAGTGAGATTAAATCCATTTACTGCTTTGAATCGTTTTCATTGTTTATGTGGATCACATACTACATACACATAGGGATATGACAAGTAAAAAGGTAAATATCACGCAGTTGCAATTATTTTTTAAAATAATGATAATAGTCGGATCTAATCATCTTTATTAATGTCTTACCTCTCCTGAAATTTAACACTAATCCAGAGCGGGTCCTAAATGGCAAAGCATGAATATTTGTGTTTTAATAATGTTAATATATTCACGCAGCTCAAACATGAACTCGGTTACAAAGGCACTACATCACATCATACATTTCTATTAAAGACTCTCTCGTGGGGAAGTGTAGCTGCTCGGGTCACCCCTCATCACTGCGGGAAATATACATCATCTCTGTCGTGTCCTCGTTCCGAAATCAAAACCTTTGCTTTGTCATGAGCACTGGAATATGTCTTTTATTCCTCGTCGCATTATAATGGATCATCCGCTGGAATAGCTACAATGCAGCGCCGAACCCCGACGGGAGGGGCTGTGTTTGATCTTTAAATACCCTCCAACATTAAACTCACTCCGCTGCTTTGATTTCCTTCGCCATGCCAAGTCGCGCCTGCAAATTTCAGACGTTCCCTAAACGTGCCACATCGCTACGTGCGCTCCTTGTCTTTTCTCCGCTTCACCGTCTGTCCTTTCTTCCATTTCGCGCACAGGCAGCAGCGGACATTCGCCCTTCAGAGGTGCAGCCGTATCCCCTCCCTCCTTCTCTTTCTCCTCCCGCCGCAGTCCCTTTCTTTTCTCCTCCGTCCCTCTCTGACTGCTGTTGACACAAGGCAGACGCTCCCTAGCGCCGACTGTTCCCCCTCCCCCACCCGTACGGCTCCTGTTTCACTCAAAGATGGCGTCAGCTCTGGAGCCGCTGCTCTCTGGCTGCATTTTTCGAGCTTGTTGTTGTCTGTGTTTCGACCGCTTTCTGGCACGTTCTCCTCGGCCACTCGACCCGCAATCCCGGTGAGTACCTCGCTGTCAGGCGCAGGTTATTAAAGGCTCTTGGTTCTGGACTCGTGGTTCTGTCTTTCAGTCAGGGAGCGGGGAAGGGAATGGGGGGACGCGGAGATGAAGGAAGGGGGAGGGCGGGGGGAGAGCGCGATCCGAGGCCTAACTGCTTCCCTTACGGGCCTCGTCTCCTCCGCCGCGCCGTCCCCACCACCGCAGGCGCTCCGGTCGGGTAGGGAGGCAGGGTTACGGGAAGTGGCGGAGAAAATGGTGGAGGAAGCGCGGAAGAGTGTTTCTCTAACGCGTATCCGAGGCGGAGATTGAGGCTGCGCGCGGCCGTGTCAAACGTTGGCGCGAGGGATGGAAGCGGGGAATCTCGCGCGGTAGCCGCTGGTCACCGACATGTTTTGTGTCATTTAGACGCGCTGTTTTCAACCACGCGTCTGGATGAAAGCATGTGAGAAATGAGAAAATGTCGTTTCCTCTGATGGTGCTGGTGTAAAGTGTCAATCGAGGGAACGTCGTGCTTCTCAGTGGCACGTTGCTTGTGTTTTGCATCGTTTGGGAGCAAATAACATCCGCTCAGTGAGTGTACATGGTGTGGGAAAGAAACAGCCTCATGATCCACCACATTTATAGCTCGCAACGTCGCATAAGTGTTTGTGTCTGTGATGTTCACGTTTTTACATCGTGTTGTGTGTGGTAAGATGAGTTCTGGGGTTTTAGGCTGATGTGTTGACGTTTAATTCTCTGGACTTTTTGGCAGCTGACCTCAAACATTGTCTGTTTATAAGCGGACGCCTGTCACAGCTGTTAACATCGCTGTGAAATTGCAACTTTAGTTTATAGTAGTAACATTCTGATATTCTGTTGTGAAAGACATTTTATAATCCCAAACATGTTTTTAATACATGGTTAATAAATAAAAGAACTGCTGATTGTGTTTTTTTCCTAATCATATAACCTTATTAATAATGTTTTAGGCACTCATGGTGTAAGTCATATTTTTCATATGATCCATGTGTGTCATTGTGATAGTGTTTTTATGTTTAGAACTGTTAAGTTATTTTTTAAGTTATTTATTGCTTTGTTTGTGTTTAGACTAGAGTCGTGGTTGTTCTTTGTTTATTTTTGCTTGCTAAATGGAAGTCAAGAAATGTTGTAATCTAATTGCAGAACTTAAAAATGTGCCGGTTCTTGTCACACTTTCTCTGAAGGGTTGTGTGAAGTTGTAGGTCCCTGTGGTGGTGTAGTAGTTTGTATGTTCTTATGTTGCTGTTTATCTAGTTCTGAGTGTTTCTCTAAGGCTGATTTTATGTTATTTGTTTTGTTTTCTGGATGATTAAGGTAAATGAGTTTTAATCAGATCTGCTGGTTGTAATGAGTTTTTTCTAACACTGTTTTGTTTTTGTCAGGTTGCAGGGGCTTTTGAAGAACACTCAGTAGGAAGATGTTCTCCCTGTGTTGCTTCCTGCGGTGAGAGATCTGTTGCAGACCACATGTTTCTGCAGCGATAGGAAGAACAGAGACAAAGGGCAACAAGGAAGGGCTCGAGTATTGAACAGACTTTTTTTCTCCATTTGATTTCCCCAATGGAAGAATATCTGTGTTCATGGATTTTACATCTAAACGGATAACACTAAGCAACACTAAGGATTCTATCTGATTGACTGCTTTTGACAAAGGCATACATCAGGACACCCAAGGGTCCTGTCAGTTGGCCTAAAGGAAAACTGTCCTGTGTTTTTGTTTTCTCTTGGAGTACTTGCAGTGTCTGCCTGTTGCATACCTTTCCACTTTGGTTTGGTGTGGCCACCCTTCAGGAGGAAGGGTCACTGGGTCAGGGCAATCTGTTTTGGGTTGGAGGGGTGTTTAGGGAGCCTAGGCTATGGTGATCGGCTCCCTCTTTAACAGCTCCTTCTCAGGCACAGAGAGACTTACTGCACCTTCCCGGGACAAAGGATAGCCTCCTAGAAGAAGGAGGAGAAGGAGGGTAACTACGAGAAGGCAGCGCCAGGGCTGAGGCCACTGGGTGCTTCCTAACACTTGTGAGAGTGTGTTGGGCCGTGGCCCGGCGGTATTCTAGCAGCCATGGTGAAGCTGGCTAATCCACTATACACCACCTGGATCTTGGAAGCCATCAAAAAGGTTAAGAAGCAAAAGCAGCGGCCATCCGAAGAACGTATCTGCAATGCTGTGTCAATGTCGCATGGGCTCGACCGCAAGACGGTCTTGGAGCACCTGGAACTCAGTGTTAAAGATGGCTCTATACTCAAGGTGTCCAACAAGGGGCTCAACTCCTACAAGGACCCTGATAACCCTGGGCGTATAGCGTTCTCAAAGCCCCGGACAGGAGGAGGTGGAGGCAGTTCTACCACCTCCAGCTCCTCCAAAAAACCTGGCCTGGACTGGAACAAACTGATTAAGCGTTCTCTGGAGGGGCTTCACGAACTGGGTGGATCATCTTTGAAGAGCATTGAGCGGTTTCTGAAATGTCAGGCAGATGTTGCGGGCTACCTGTCGAGCAGTGGATCTATGGGGCCTGGCCTGTTCCACCAGCAGCTCCGTCTGGCTCTGAAACGGGCCGTCACTCATGGACGTGTGGTCAAGCAAGGTCCGCTCTTCCGCTTGGTGAGCAGGAGTTCCCATAATGACGGGACGGGCTGCGTGTCTCTGGGTTCTCTGCCTCCAGTGCGTTTACTGCCCCACGAACAAGATCGGGTAAGATTACGAAAACCATTTTTCAAGTCTGATCCCATGACAAGAGTGATTTGAGTGTTCTGTGTGTTTACTGTACCCAGCAAACTTCCAGTTTCTCTTTCTGTAGACGTGTATTTACATGTTTCACTTCTGTTTTCAAAACTGTCTTTCTCTTGGCTTTGGCATATCTTCAGTAAACAGTTATGTTGTTCTGTAAACAATTCAGCAGCAGAGAATAGGTTAGACATCCACAGGTGAATGTTTTTTAAATGTTATATTGGGATGTTAAGTCTTTCAAAATACTGCAGCTGTTTGTCTATTTCAAGTCAGAAAGTTCAGCAGAAACATGGCAGAGAAAAATGGGGGGATGTGAGAGTGAATGAGAAGGGTGTGTGTTTGACAGGAAGAAGGGAGAGGCAGGGACAGACCGTCTGAGTGTGTGCAAATGTGAAGGAGGTGAGATGGAGGGTTCTGTCAAAGTGTGATGCTGGCAGAAGAGATATACGCATGCTCAGCCTGATGTGCTCCATACTACTCTGCATAAGAGAGAGAGAGAGAGAGAGAGAGAGAGAGAGGGGGGATGAGGATAGAGATAGAGATAGAAGCTAAACAGCAGACATGCAGGCGACAAGAACAGACAAATACACACCCTTTGTAACCTGATAAACAGAAGCTCTGCCCTGCACTTCCCAGGGGCTAAACACACACACACACACACACGTTCACACAAACTCACCCCTCCTATCACATTGATATGGGTCACATCTATGATGTGCACTGTAGGGTTTTGGCTGTCAGAAAGATGCCCTGCTAAACTTGAGCTCAGCTTGCTGCTGTCTGAGCCTGTGCTTCGTTTTCAGGCAACTGATGTGGACAGCTTTACACACGATTGAGCTGCTGCATGTGCGTTGTGTCTGGTTCAGGAATGAAGTCCTTCACAAGTCGCTGCCACATTCTTGTTAGGGAAGCACAGGTTATTAAGAGTCCACTCTTACATGCATCCCAGTTCAGAACATGACAAAGTACTTTTGACATTAATGTATGCAAGCAGAGTCCAAAAATCTCTTGTCATTTCTGCCAGTGGCTTCTGAACTTACCAGCCATAAATAATTCTTACCTCTCCATAAGACTGTATTTTCATTCAAAAAATGTCCTTGTGACCATTGGATTTTTACGTTTCTTGCATATTTGTGTCAGCCGTCATAATGTGAAGTTCCCATGGTGATTTTGTTCCAGATTCTTTTGTCAAGTGTTTTTTTTTAGCTTAAATCTGGCTTCCACTGAGGTATAAGTTAAAGATGTTCGTGAGTGTATCTACAGAAGTCAGGCTGTCATTCTTACACTTATTTACACAATATATTCTGTTGCAGTTCCTTATAAAACCAGTGGCCTAGTAACTTTGTATTAATTATTCACGTAAGTTTGTTTTTACTCTCTTTTGGCACTGTGCATAAGGGCTTGTAAAAGTGATTGTTTGTTTGTTTTGTATTTATTTACTCTGTCAAAATGTTGGTGAACACATTTAACTGTCTTGAGATTTGCACAAAAAGCTTTAACAGTCCCTAATTTGTCACACTAAAACACTTCAAGTCTGTTTTGTGCTATAATGAACTCAAGTGTTTTAAAGTTAACTTTTAAATCTTTGTTTCGGGCTTGTCACCAGGCCCTAGCTGTGTGAACTTATTTCTACTGTAAGTAGATAAATGAACTTGTTTCTCAAAAGCAAATTTTTACTTCACAGACTGTGTGTTTCCCTCTCAGCTGTTTAAAGTGGCATATTGCTGACTGTTCCCATGCGGTCTATAAGTGAGGAAACGAGCAGAACAAATGTCTGAGCCTCGTCTGTGCCCCCGATATGAGCAGCCACACTCCTCCATTTAAACAGAACTACAGACTCGCCTAAATCTCTTTCCTCTGATGGGGGTCATTGTCAGGGCATGTGTGGGGAGTGGGAGGGGGACAGAGTCAAACACAGGGCATGAATGTATAGACAGGAAATCTCACAGCTGTGTGTGTGTGTGTGTGTGTGTGTGTGTGTGTGTGTGTGTGTGTGTGTGTGTGTGTGTGTGTGTGTGTGTGTGTGTGTGTGTGTGTGTGTGTGTGTGTGTGTGTGTGTGTGTGTGTGTGTGTGTGTGTGTGTGGGTCTGGTCCTGATGAGAGGGGTTTGTGCACGAGTCAGCAGTAAGAGTGCTGGCAGCCTTGTGTTGTCCTTTCACAGCTCAGAGCTGCAGGGCTGAAGTTCCTCCACCGATCATTCTGGGGATGTGTAAAAACTCGTAATGAGCTGTGACGATGTGATTGTGGGTCACTGTGACGGTCATGAGAAGCAGCTGTGTAGTGAAACTTTCTGTAGTTAAAGCTTACTTCAGCAAGTGCTTCTACACTTGGTGCTCATGAGTTGGAGAATCTTGCCTTCTTTCCATCATTTCCAGTGTTCTTTTCACTGTATTTAGTAATTAATATAACAGATGACTGTTCATTAAGTTTGTTGTTGTGTGTTTAATGTTGTGTGGATTTAAGCATTTTCCCTGATTTTGGAGGAAAATTTGCAGAATTCTGTGTAACAATCAAACAAAAAATGTTTATAAAATAGAGATTATCTTTAATTTGATCATGTTTATCATGTTCTCAAAATGTTGGGTTTAAATTCACATGGACCAGAGAAAGTACTGGAGGCATGAGTACAGAACAGCCTCAGGAATTGACAGATATCAGTCTGGAAAGTAATAAGTGTTGCTCCCTCTGTCCCAGCTGCTGTAGTGTAGCATGAGATGACCATAAACATCACTGCAGTGGAGGGAGATTTACAACACTTGAGTGGTAACCATTAGCAACAGCAAACAGCCAACTCTGTCTCTGAAATATTTCAGTGATCTTCAGATCTTTACAGTGTTTCCTACAGCATCAGGGAGGTTGTTTATGCTATTCCAATAAGACACGATGCAATGCTCTGTGGCAGAAAGCAATAAATCATCAGTGTTAAACACTCTGTACAGTATTGTTGTAAACAATGTTTCAGTTACAGTAAATATCATGATATCAAATTTTATGTGTTGATTGTGATCAGTGTAGCTGTTACTGAGGAGGGAGTGTCTGTTGTCTGGACGATGGGGGTGATAGGAATGTTCATGTGATAATGTAATTATATATTATGATGATGTTTTTTATATAATTAAAGGAAGAAATAAATGAAGGTGAAGATTATATATTACAGTTCTGGCACACTTTTGATTTATTACTGTTTCATTTAGATGAGGTTTTCTGCCTCATTAAACTCTTCTGTAAGATTTCCTGCAGCCTGTTATTTGTACGAGTTTCAGTAGTGTGACCAGTGCACTGTGTCTCACACACACACAACACACCACACCACACAACAGTGGGTTTTGGCACCCCTGTTTGTGAAGTTGTGACACCCAGAGACTCAATAAAGCCATTAGGACTTAATTTCTCATTGAATGAGGCGTTCTGGCAGTTGCAGCTCATCTGAATGGTTTTTGAACTGTTGTAAAATCAGTTTAAAGCTGAATGTAACCACACATCACCTGGTATTATACATGGTGATGCAAGAGGCTGGTGCTGCTGTAAAGAGGATGAATTTGAAGGCTGTCTTTTCACAGCTTTTTCCAGATTAAAAGAGAAACTGTTTGACCTAATTATTTGACCAATTGTTTGCTGAGTGACAAGTTGATTAGTCAACTGATCTCTGCTCTGAAAGGTGTGGTGTTGTTTTGCTCTTTTAAACAACCAGTGAGACTGTGAGCTTGTTTCACCCTGTCCAACAGTGTTGATGCTTCTGTTTGCCCTCTATTATTTTGTTTTGTTTTTTCTCTCACTTGTTTATATGTGTGTGTTCAGCTGTCTCTGTGTTGATCAGTGGGGGTTTTTCACAGTGGTTGAGGGGTAGGAGACTATACAGGCAGGTGAAAACAGAAATGAACTTCACATGTAAATAAGAACTTTGACATAAAAAAGGACAGCAGGTCTCTCTCCCCGTCTTTCCTCTGTCATTCATGTTGATGTTGAATCCACAGATACTCTGTCAGATTTCTACTGTCTGATTTTTAGATGTCCTGTGGTGGTCTGCTGCCTGGCAGCTGAACTTTAACTTGGCCCTGTAAAGAGTTTTCATCTCTTCAGTCATTTGGAGAAGTTGTTGTTGATGTTATTGTATGAGCTATGAAGGTGTGTCTGCAAACAGCCCAGCTTGCTCCACCTGTTCAGACTTGTTCTACAAAAACAAATTCAAAATGAGGCAAAATCATTGCAGGTTGGGATCTATCCTACACTGCTTACCTGTGTGAAGATTTTTTTGTCCGCTAGTTAAATCAGTTGGAGCTCAATCAGTGTTTTTTTTAAGTGACAAACTAGAGTTTGAAAATGTGTCTTGCTAATATAACACATTGTTGCTATATAATTTCAAGTAAAGTGTTGTGTTTGTCTGATTTTATTACTACTAGATTGAGACAATGAGCTTGAATTGACGTAGTGTTAACAGATCATTTTTGGTTTCAGGTAAGGTTGTAAAGTTAGTAATGGTTCTGTAACCCTTTTTATTATTGATGAACTATTCTGCCACATCATCAAACATGAGTTGAAATTAAATGGTTTCTTAATGTTGCAGTATAGAACAGTGTTTAGGTTAACTTTATTCTGATTGAACTGGGTTGTTGAGTTTAGCTTTCTTTCTTCGACTGTGCTTTAGAGTCAAAGTAAAATGAACCCAATAAATCATACTGTGTCTGTCCTCTCCTGCTTCTGCTCACCACTACGCTCTGTCTCTGTCACACACACATATTCAACACTCTTGTATTAGGGATTCTGTTGTAATTCATCTGACTGCTTTTGAACTCAAGAATTCATGTATGTAAATTCCCCATTAGAAACACTGAAATTCTGGAACTATTGATTGTGAAAAGCTCATATTGAACGCTCATATGTAAACCTGCACTGAATCTGAAATGCCATTAAGCGGTGTACAACCCAAACACTGCTGTTTTAGCATTGCTGTGGTAACTGTGTGTGTGTGTGTGTGTGTGTGTGTGTGTGTGTGTGTGTGTGTGTGTGTGTGTGTGTGTGTGTGTGTGTGTGTGTGTGTGTGTGTGTGTGTGTGTGTGTGTGTGTGTGTGTGTGTGTGTGTGTGTGTGTGTGTGTGTGTGTGTATACTGCATCGTGGGTGGGTCTGTCTTGGACACACTGAAATATTAATGGTCAGATGGTGTGGTTTAAAATAAATATCAACATATGTGTTTGAGGCCACACCCTGACAACAAACCCACCTCTGGTCCCACACATTCACTCTGATCACGTCCACTGCAGCTGTTCTGTAGATTCAGAATTGCTCTGACCAAGGCTCATCAAACTGCTGTTAATTACAGTTCAGGTTTACAGACTGCAGATCAGACCGTTATATGTAGCAAGAATGGATCAAATAAGTGAATTCAGTTTAGAGGAAAATTGTTTTGTTGATGACACTGTTTAATGCAACAACATGACTTTTTTTTGTCCATGGTATGTCTGAAATTTGTAAAGTGTGTCTACACAGTGATTTGTCAGGATCAGTTAGTCTGTTAGTTTCAGGCTTTGGTAAATCTGTATTTCTGTGGATTATTTGGCAAGTAGTTCAGGCAGCCTGTTCTTAACACAGCTCATTTACAGTGTTCAGACCTGTGAGCTTTCAGCTGAACAAATGGTTCTGCTCAGCCTTTAACTGAGGGTCTAATTTCTCTCTCTCTTTCCCTCCATCTCCCTCAGCCTATGGCAGAGCCTATACCCATCTGTAGCTTCTGCCTTGGGACCACAGAACAGAACCGTGACAAGAAACCAGAGGAGCTCATCTCCTGTGCAGACTGTGGGAACAGTGGTGAGAGCGTTCGCTTCATCTACAACCACCCAGTATTACTGGCTCATTTCTCACTTTTTACTAGGTGTTAGATCCTTAGATCATGGCCTGTCACACCTCAGAAGTCTTTTTTGAAAAATTCCCACTGTCATTAAAAATAATTTTAATAATAAAAATAGTCCTTAGAATTGTGACAGCACAGCAGAAAGACAGATAAGAGGCTTTGGGCCTGCAGTCAGTGGTTCTGTTTTTCTGCTCATAACGATGTGGGTTTATTCTGGTTAGTAATGTTGTCTCTTTGTCTTCTCAGGTCACCCGTCCTGTCTGAAGTTCTCTCCAGAGCTCACAACGCGGGTCAAAGCTCTGTGGTGGCAGTGTATCGAGTGTAAGACCTGCAGCAGCTGTCAGGATCAGGGCAAAAACGCTGTAGGTCTCTAGAGTTTTTACTGTTGCTGCAGTCTCGTCACCTGGGCTGCTTCCCAAATCGTGAACTTACTGTACACACTTAATCTGTTTTGCTGGTAATAGGAAATAGATGCTTTTGAGTGTGCTATAAAACAGTGCGCCAGATTAAGACACTTAAAGACTGCTGTGTTAAAATAGCATCTTAATACCGCAGACCGTCTTATGTAATGTACACATTTACATGTTAGCATTAGCTTCTAGTGAACTTACAAATTACTTTAAATTTCTATTTACCTATATGCTTAAAAGCAGTGTAAGGAGTTATGAGGAATCTATTTATGCTGTTTTATGTGCTGTGGCTTGTAATGCATTATTTGTAATAAGTTCCATGCCATCAGAATGCAAAAAAAATATAGATTCCCTATGCTTCTGAAGTCCAGACATTAACATGTCTGCATGTTAATGTGTTTGACAGGAGAACATGTTGTTCTGTGACTCGTGTGATCGAGGTTTCCACATGGAGTGTTGTGACCCGCCACTCACACGAATGCCAAAAGGTGAGTTGTGCCCACACGTTCACAAAACAAAGTGTACATCAGCGATAAAACAACAGATGTGCTGTTTACTATTAACGTGCAACATTTGGACACTGTCAGTCTGATGTAATCACTTCCTCTAACTATATTTAGTTCACACAGAATGAGTTTTCTCTAATCATGAGTTATTTTAATAGTGTAATGATTCTTGCTCTGCAGGCATGTGGATCTGTCAGATCTGTCGACCGAGACAAAAGGGAAGAAAGCTCTTGCATGAAAAAGCAGCACAAATCAAACGGCGATACAATGCGCCACTGGGGCGGCCGAAGGGCAGGTATTTCAAATCATTTAACCTATTCGCAACTACAGCATATTATGGGGGTTTAATTTGTTAAAAACTTTGCACTAGACCACAGCACATTCTTTTGTCTTCAGACCGGGCCGTCCCTTTAAGAAGCTTCGAGGTGGTGGGCGGGGCAGAAGGAGGCGGGGTGCT
The DNA here is from genome assembly GCA_036877525.1 of Chromobotia macracanthus. Lineage (NCBI taxonomy): Eukaryota > Metazoa > Chordata > Actinopteri > Cypriniformes > Botiidae > Chromobotia > Chromobotia macracanthus. The sequence goes on from JAZGTH010000010.1 coordinate 270,801, forward strand.
GGAGGTGTGGACCGGTGCTCACAGGGCTCTGCCTCTCCACACTCTTCCTCAAGCTCTTCATGCGAGGGTTACCCTGGTGACGATCGCATGCTGTTCTCCTCCCGCGAAGATGATTCCACGCAAGGCAGCCTGCGCTTCAACAAAAAGACAAAGGGTTTGATTGATGCCCTCAGCAAGTTCTTCACGCCGTCCCCGGACGGACGGAAAGCCCGCACTGAGGTGGTGGATTATTCTGAGCAATACCGTATCCGCAAGAAGAGCAACCGCAAGGGTGAGCAGGATGACAGGACCGGAGGTGAGAGATGGGTCATGAACTAACTTTGTTTGTTTATGTTTTTATTTTTTACTGTTTATCAGAAAATGAACACAGGGACACAGTGTTGTTTAATAACGTTTTATTTATATGTACCAGTAAAGCAATGCATCTGAGCAATTTTATGAAATGTTTAAGCAAGTATTATATGAACAAATTCTCTTGAACACTAAGTGCTGATGCAGATAAACCTTGACGTTTTTACTGCTGAAATGTAAAGTTGTCTGTCTTTGTGTGTTAAAGACAATCAGGAGTGTGGAGACAGCTGGCGAGAAGATGAAGAAAAGCTGCCGGGACACGAGAACCTAACAGAGAAAGACGTGGAGCTCTTCAGACACATACAGGAACTGGCACTACAGGTACAGAGAGAGACAGAGATGCATGATTAGAGGTGGATTGTGGACGAGAGTTAGTTGAATTAAAAGCAAACTGGATCCTTTCTTCAACAAATCAGATTTTCTTTTGGTAGAGATGCAGAGTTTCTTTGCAGAAACTCTTTGACATTCTTGTCCACTGTATTAGTAAAGATTAATAACCCTATGAAGGTTTTAATGTGGGAGATTTGAGGGTTTCCATTATCTTTTCTCTTAGTCACAAACAAAAACGCATGTATCGGCTGATTTTTGTGTGTGTGTGACTGCCTCAGGCCATCAAAATAAGAAAAACCCTCGAGAGAGAAGGCTACACTGTAGTCTGACAGTAAGGCGTGGTGTGTCGTGTGTCAGGGCTTGATAAACATGCCGGTTTCATAACTTAGGGTAGAGATTCCTCAAGGCTATTAGACTGTCACTGGTATTTACTGTCTGGGTTGTTAACATTGCATTAAACTGAGTGACAAGTGTGTAAAGGGAGGTAACAGATCAAATTCCACTTGTTTATGGTATAGTTAGTTGTGGTTTACCAAATACTTGATACTATTAGGGGTAAGTCATGAAGTTTATCATTAAAGGGTATTTAAACAGGGTATTTGTCTTTGGGCAATGTTGATGTGATTGCAGTAAATGGATCTTTAAAAGACAAATATCAGCAGTGTTACAAGCAGGTAATATGATGTAGCAAAATGCATCACGCTGTAAATTACAGACATGTTCACACACTGGAGATGTTCATAACCACTGCAGAGGGAATATTAGCATGTGTGTTTGTTAATGTGTTTGAGAATTTTCTAAGTTAATGCAAACCCTGATAATTGAGTGTTTGTATTAGTGCTGTTACCGCAGAGTAAACTGTTATTGTTGTTATTAATCTTATCACAACAACCCTTTCTGATGAAACAGGCTTCACACGACATACTGTGATTTGCATTTTTATTTACTGTTTTCTTTCTTGAACTGTACAGCAATTCAGGAGAATTACTGTAAATGTTCTGGATGGAAGTCAAACACACAATAATTATGTTTTCCTTTTATGTAAGACATGAGAATTGTTTACCCCAAGTTTGTGTACAGTATACACAGTGAAATGTGTGTGTGCGTGTATGTTGTAGCTCTTACTAAAGGGCTCATCGAGTGGTAAACACTGAATTGTAATATTGTCTTTTTGCAGATCACTCATTTTGTAATTTCTTTCTTGAATTCTTACAGAAGGTTGGCGTGACCGGACCACCCGATCCTCAGATGCGCTGTCCGGCAGTCATAGAGTTTGGGAAGTATGAAATTCAGACGTGGTACTCTTCTCCATACCCGCAGGAGTACAGCAGGTAACTTGCAACTGTTACCATAATAAAAACTCATGCATTCCAGGATCAAGAGAAATGATGTCTTGATGCCTAAATTGCTATTTGTATGTCAATGATTTATCTTGGCAGCAGAATACTTGATGAGTGTCACAGCTCTAATAAACATGTGAATGTAATCTCACTGAGGTGTAGAAAACCCAGCTCTGTGAAGTCATGTATAACAGTTGTCTTCAGATACAATGACTCTGCGCATCATTTATCTGCTTTGAGTATTAGTCTTTGAAATGCTGATGGATGTGTGATCAGTGTGTTTGTGTGTGACAGACTTCCTAAGCTGTACCTCTGTGAGTTCTGTCTGCGCTACATGAAGAGTCGCAGCATTCTGTACCAGCACATGCGGAAGTGCAGCTGGTTCCATCCGCCTGCCAACGAGATCTACAGGAAGGACAATGTGTCTGTGTTTGAGGTGAGGACACAAAATCTTTGCCCAGGCGTAAAGCACAAATGCACACAGATACTGTTGCACGTGCACACACGCAGACGTCTATGTTTATACTCACTGGTTGGATATTTAATGGATGAGTGTGTTCTTACACATGCCGAGCCAACAAAGGCAATCTCATTCACACTAAAAAGCACACACTTCCACACTGGCTCTGGCAGTAACATCCGCACACATCCTGCCCTCGTGTCGTAATGACTTACAGCAAGATAAGAAACGAGCAACAGCAGCACAATCACTATGTGATTTACTACAGCCTCTGTGTTTTTATGAATGAACATTTGACTTGGAATTGTATGTTGCTGTGCTCCATATAAGAGCAGATACAGCAGAGCTAATAATAATCAGCACCTCTCAGCATTTGTAGAGTGTGTTACTGCTTCAGAGGCTCAGGTTTGCGAGCCGTCTGGTTCTGACTCAGCAGGATGCATGCAGCGGCTGCACTGCTGTAAGCTAACATAGCTGGCATTCCGCCGACAGGAAAAACAGGAGGAGTGCAGTTTATCAGAGCCTTTGTTTCGGCTGAGCACATTTGGTGCCAGTGTCTGTGGTGTGACTTGTTTCCAGTAGCTGGTTTGGTGTTTAGTAAACTTTAGATGTGTTTTAGATATCTTTGCATGTACTGATAAATGCATTTCTCAAACGTGGTGTTGTTAGTCACTTTGGTTAAAAGCATCTGGTAATTGAATTTAAGGAAATAAAGGTTTTGCCAAGAGCATTATGAAAGAGAACTATTTATGCAGTAGTTAATAGTTTCTGAATCCAGCATGTTAAGTATATATTCATATTCATTTTCCTATCCAGGTAAAAAATTATCTTGCCATGCTGAAAGAAAAATGCTGTGACATGACCAAATAACAGCCAATCAGAACAATTTTTGATATTTGTTTTATATGCAGTTATGTGGGGAGAATTTATCACTTTTGTGTTGAACATAGCTCATGTTATTTTGAAGAGCTGTATATAAACCCTTTATAATGCTTCGTCTGGTTAGGACACAGACTGTCATAATGCTGTTTAGAAAGTGGCAGTCTGAAATAATTTCTGTCCTGTGCTCCAGGTGGATGGAAATGTCAGCACAATATACTGTCAGAATCTGTGTTTGCTGGCAAAGCTCTTCCTGGATCATAAGACGCTGTACTACGATGTGGAGCCCTTCCTGTTCTATGTGCTCACACAGAATGACAGTAAGGGCTGCCATCTCGTCGGATACTTTTCGAAGGTGAATGCTGTAAAGATATTTAATAGATCACCCAGTAGTTGTGTCAGTCGTATCTTTTTTACTGTCTTGAGCAAATTGGGTCAGTAATAATCCGTTGTATGACTTTGCAGTCTTTACATATTATATAAATGTTTATTTTGTAGGATTAATTGAGGGTTTCACTGTAAATGATTTAAAGATAAATATTTTAAGATGTAATTAAATACCATCAGCTTAAACTAAACTAAATCGAGACTTATTTTTTTCACACTTCATTTTTGTGCCTTTTTTGTAGGAGAAACATTGTCAACAGAAATACAATGTGTCTTGCATCATGATCCTTCCACAATACCAGCGCAAAGGCTACGGGCGATTCCTCATTGACTTCAGTAATATTCCTCTGTTCTTCTCTTCTGCGCCCATTATTATCTGATATATCAGTATATCTTTCAGTTGTAAATAACATATCTGTGCAATAACATCCACAAAACTCCTTTATTGCACTTTATTGTATTATTACTGTTTTTTTTTTTTTGCACTGGAAGCTCCTGTCACCAAGATAAATTCCTTGTGTGTGTAAACATACTTGGCAGTAAAGCTCTTTCTGTTATATTCTTATTTTTTGACATCAGAGGATGTAATTAACTGTTTTGTTTCTCGATAGGTTATCTGCTGTCTAAGAGGGAAGGTCAGCCAGGCTCTCCAGAGAAGCCGCTGTCAGATCTCGGCCGACTGTCTTACATGGCATACTGGCGCAGTGTGGTGCTGGAATGCCTGCATGAGATTAGGGACAGACAGCTCACCATCCGCCGACTGAGTAAAGTCACAGGCATCTGCCCTCAGGATATCACAGCCACGTTGCTTCATCTGAACATGCTGGAACAGAGAGGAGACCGGTGAGATGAATACAGTTCAGATTACTGTCATCACATTTCCTCTACAAACAGATACAGAGAACACAAATTATATACAGACTGTAACACATCACTGATTCTCTTTCACCTGTTGGATCTAGCTTGCTCTTTACATACTTGTGACTGATTTACAAAATAATTTACAAAAAGTGTTAATGAGGCATAACAGGAAGTGTATTTGCATTTTCAAATTAACACATTTGCCCCAAAGCAACTTGCCATGAAAGAAAATGTGCATATGTTTAGCACTACGTTGTATCAGTAAGCTGTAGAAATTTTCAAACTGTGAATTTGTGAATTTGATTGTCAGGGTTTCACCAGAGGACCCTCTTCAATAAACGCCTCCAAAACAAAGGGTCAAGACAGGAAAGTGCTGACAGATATCTAAGGCTGAAAGTTTTATGGAGGATATCTCCAGCTTAGAGAAAAGAAATCATCAGCTGCGACATGACTTTTTCTGATATATCAGAGTAGCATATCAGTGATATTTGTGATTGAACAGCAGGTTTAGCTCAAAATAAATGTGAAATAAACCCTTTCTTTTATAATAAATATAATAATGAATCTTTTTGACATTCATGGATGTCTGTTTTTTTTTGTTATGTGGTCACAGGGTGGTTATTGTACGGAGAGAGAAAGTGGTGGCCAATCATATGGCCCGTCTGAAAGCCAGACCTCGGCTACTTGAAGTTGATCCAGACTGTTTGCGATGGACACCTGTTATTGTCACCAACACAGTGGTATCTGAGGGAGATGCGGAGGAGGAGGAAGAAGAGGAGGAAACTAACAAAGAGGCAAGAATCTTTAACTCAAGATTCATTACATGAAATAGACAATGTTATGAACGTGTACATTGTTTAACTTCTGTTTTTTGCCACTTATCTCTTTCTAGATCCACAGCCGCAAAAGTTCTCCACTGTCTTGGCACATGAAAGAGCGGGAAAAGGAGGAGGAGAAAAAGAGCTTCCCTTCATTACTCAAAAGCCAAAGCTCTCCACCAGCCTCCTCTGTTTGCAACAGTGTCGTCAGTTCCCTTTTTCTTCTGACTAACGGGGAGCGCAGGGGACCTGGGCGCCCTCCCAAAAACTGGCTGTGGGGCAAAGTGAAAGATGCACCACGTCCTGGGCCGGGGCGACCCCGCAAAGTGAGGCCACCAGTGGATGAAGACGATGATGAGGATGATCGAATTGCCAGTAATAAGGTGATACCGTTGTCACTCTTGGCCTCAGTAAATGAGCCTGACTCCACATCAACCTGTCCCCTGGAAGCTGTAAGACACCCTGCTGTACCGCTTCCCCGCAGCAGAGGACGGCCTCCACGCAAGAAACGTGGCCCGAAACGCAGACTAATTGAGGGGCCCAGAGACAGCCTGTCCTATCTGCCACACACTACGAGACTGAGTGAACCTGTGCCCGTCCGACACACGTTCTACAGTGAGAGCAGTGAAGATGAGGAGGAGGAGGAGGATGATGATGAAGAATTAAGGACTCGTTCTCCACCTGTCCTCACCAAGCCTGCGCTAGGATTTAAATGCAAGGTATATACAGTATAGTAATATAAAATGTTTCATTTCCGTCTGAACTGGGTTTGGATTATATTGCCTTTGAAGTTTGTTGATACACAGTTCTTTCATTTTTATGTCAAAAAATGCATCTGATTAATAAAGTACATGAAGTCAGTCAATATGAAGTAAAATGTACATAAACCTTATAAAGTTTGTAATTATACTTAGTATATTGTTTGGCCTGAATGGCGCAGGGATGATGTGTATTACTCTGATTCTAAAGATTTTTTTTGCTTATCTGCTCCTGTAGTCTCAGAAGTCCTTACGGAAGCGGCGTGCACGTCAGCGCAGTCATCCTCACAGCAGCGTCGTGACAGAGACCATCTCAGAGACCACTGAAGTTCTGGATGAGCCTTTTGTGGATTCAGATTCTGAAAGACCCATGCCCAGACTAGAGGAGGAAACTCTATTCACCATTCCTCTTCGATGTTACCCAGCAGCCCGCAAACACATGGTGCCTGCCCCCAAGAACATCAGAAGAGGCAGTCTGACTGAATCAGAGGAAGACGGTGAGTAAAACTTAAAACTTCGTGCTGGGATTAAATTCTTCTCAGCTCTTTACAAGTAGTGACCAAAATTCTGTATGGACGATTCAGCCACTTATAATGTCTGTCTATTAATAATTATGTCTGCAGTTTGCACTTTGTATTTTTGGGTGCTTTGTGTAATGTTAATTCTTTTCTATAGTGGGATTTTAAAAAGGTTGCCTCTCTTTTTGTCCAGATCCCTCACCTGTGTTGAAACCAGTTGCTGAATTAAGAAGACCAGAACCTTCAGAGACTGTACAAAGAACAGGAGCAAATTCTGACATGCCCCAGGTCCCAGTAAAGAAGAAGAAAGGTTGGCCTAAGGGCAAAAGTCGCAAACCACTGCACTGGAAGAAACGTCCAGGCAGGAAGCCGGGTAGTGGATCCAGTCGGACAGCTGACTCGAATCTTACAGTTACATCCTCAGAGGACCCACCACCCGCAAAGATCAGAATGAAGCCCGGCAGAAAACCTCGTAGTTATTACCTGCAGCGGGCCCAAGAGGAGGCAGCGAGATTAGCACAGCAGCAGTTTGATGATTCAGCACTGGAGGACGGGGCCTGCAAAAAGACATCCAGAGACTTAACATCTGATCTCAACCCTGAGAAACAGAAAGACTCAGAGGAGGAAGATTTCCTTCAGTGCTTTAGAGAACCATCCAAACCCAAAAGACGAGGCCGACCTCCAAAAAATGCCAACCTCCCTCCTTCTGTAACCAAACCTCCCCCTTTGTCTGAGCCAGAAGAGGAAGACGATGAGGAAGACCAACACTGGGCAGTGGAGAAAACTAGTCGTCCACCTTCTTGTATGATGTCACAGTCTTCCAGCACAAGGGTCCCTCCACCCAGAGCTAGCACAGACATGGCAGATGCAGAGGAGGATGAGGAACAAGATGATGAAGATCGTGAAATTAGCGCTAGTCGAAGAACGGCAGCAACGCCAGGCTCAGGAAGCCGTCGTAGCGATGATCATGATGCCGATGATGAAGGAGACAGTCATCTTGAAGAGAAAAGTGACAGCAGTAGTGGCAAGAGGAGAAAGGGCCAAGACTCTGAAGATGATGAGGAAGAGGAGGAACCTTCATCACCCTCACGTTCTCCCCCAGTGAAAGAAGAACCCCAGAGCAGTGAAGGTTTTTTTGATATGCAGGGGAACATGACGCGAGACTATGTCAACAAACAGGAAGAAGGGGAGAACGAGGAGGAGGACACAGAGGAAGTGCAGGAGGTGAAGACCAGCTCTGTTGATGAACGGCAACGACGTGAGCAAGAGGAATCTGCAGCAGCTGCAGCGGCCGTGGAGACCGTAACTGCCATCACAGCCCCTTCTGAGACACTCGACATGCAGCCTCTGAATGTGGAGGACAAGGCCGTGCTTATGATGGGGACTGAGCACTCGCACCAGCACAATGATTTCAAAGAGGATCTGAGTCAGCACCAGCACACACATCACCACAGCAGCGAGCTAGATCTGGAAACAGTGCAGGCCGTTCAGTCGCTCACACAAGGTGAAGACCAAGAAGAAGAGACTGAGTCTCACGGAGCCTACCAGGACTGCGAAGAGACTCTAGCTGCTTGCCGTACACTTCAGAGCTACAGTCATGCTGAAGGAGAAGAGGAGACTCTAACTCTGGTGGAAGAGTGTGGAGCTGCTCAGCAAAGTCCTGTGCCCAACCCAACTGTACCCACTTTACCCAATCAATCTGTGCGCTCAGTCAACAGCCCTGGAATGGCTTCCGGTTCGATGGAGACTGCAGCCAGCATGCACGGGCCCACAGGTAGTGGAGGGGGAACTGGTGGAGGGTACACCCAAATAACCCCAGAGCACCCCAGCTCTCTCTCTGCTCCCTCACTGCAAAACATGGAGACCTCACCCATGATGGATGTGCCGTCAGTTTCTGATCACTCACAGCAGGTGGTGGACAGTGGCTTTAGCGACTTAGGCAGCATCGAAAGCACTACAGAAAATTATGACAATCCCAGCAGTTATGACTCAACCATGGGCAGTGGAGGAAATGGAAGTAACGGAGGCAGCATGGCTGTGGCTGCAGCTGCTTCCTCCTCTTCGTCATCATCTTCATCCTCTTCTAACTCAGCCACACCATCATCTTCATCAGCTTCACAAAGCAACAGTTGCTCCTTTGTCTCAACTCCAGGAATGACCTCCTCTAACACAGGCGTCAGCCCTCAGATCGTCATGGGAAGCTGTAGCCTTATCCAACAACAAGCAGGTCCTGGGTTGACCAACGGATCTGGGTCAAGCAGTGGTAACACAGTCCCACAACCTCCTCCGCCACCTCTTCCTCCTTCTGCCAGCACCCCAAGTTGTAGCATAAAGTCTCCACAAGGCTGTGTCATCGAAAGACCATCAAGTGCCAGCCAGCAACAGCAGAAGAAGGTTTCTCAGCCAACTCAACAGCAGCAGAACCCCCAACCACAGCCTCCACCCTCTGCTCCACCGCCCCCTCCAACCCAGCAGCAGGTGCTCTCGCAGTGCAGCATGGCTAATGGCTTTCCTTCCGCACCCATGATAATGGAGATCCCTGAAAGTGCAGGTGGTGGCGGAGGAGGGCGAAGTTTGTATGACCGCATGGGCCAGGACTTTGGTGCTGGTGGCTACGGCCAGCCCTCAGCTACTTTTAGTTTAGCCAAACTCCAGCAACTGACTAACACCATTATGGACCCCCATGCCATGTCTTACTCGCATTCTGCAGCAGTGACCTCGTACGCTACAAGCGTTTCCCTGTCCAACCCAGGCTTGGCACAGCTTGCATCCTCCCCACACCCACCCTTGCCACAGGTGCAGCCCGCTATGACCCCACCTCCCAATTTGAGTTCTGGCTCTATGAACCTTGGCTCACCGTTGATTCAGTGCAACATGCCCGGGTCTAACATTGGACTTCCTCCCCCACCCCATACGCAACGGCTGCAGGGTCAAATGGCCACCGTAAAAGGCCACATTTCAATTCGGTCTAAAGCTTCTCAGATTCCAACGGGCTCGCCTCACCAGCAGCAGTTGTACAGCCGCAGCTCTGGCGCAGTGACCATGCAAGGCTCCCCACGTGCTCTGGCAGTGCAGCGTGGCATGATGACCAATCTCATGCCCACACCTGCTGCCTACAACTCTATGAATATGAATCCGATCAATGCTGCCATGTCAGCTGGTTACCGCATGCCGCAACCCATGATGAACAGTGGCTACCATGGTAACTCGCCCTATATGAACCAGCCTGCCCAGTACCCCATGCAGATGCAAATGGGCATGATGGGAGGGCAGGCTTATCCCCAGCAGCCTATGCAACCCAATCATCATGGTAACATGATGTACACGGGCTCCTCGCACCACAGCTATGCTGGCGTACCCAAACAGTCACCTTACATGAGCAGATGAGCACTAGAGAACGAGCAGAAGAGAGAGCTTAGAGATGTTTCCACAGAACTCTGCATCTCTGTACTTTATTCATTTGTATCCGCCCTCCAAAGTCAGGGAGAAAAGGCTGAGAAACAAGCAAGTTTGGTGGAGCAAGAGGACATAGAGACTGACAATTTATTTTCTGTTATAAATATGTTGTCGTCAAGCTCTGTTCCTTTTCATTTTCCAGTGGCTTGAGCTATTGGAGCTGGGGAGATGATCCAGATGATCTCGGCTGATCGTGGGAGATGGCAAGCATCATGCTCCCAGAGATTGGCCATCTGCTTTGGTTGTACCAACAGGTGTTGGTCCTTCAAAGTGTCTACCACTCCATCCATGATGAAGCAACAAAGCAGCTACAGGGGAAGTGGACCTAATTTTTTGAACTGAGAAACGAATACACATCATGTATCAAATCATGCACACAATCGTTCAATTGACATAGGAAGCCTTACATAAAACGAGACAAAATAATTGTAGATGGACTTTTTTATTGTTATTATTATTGTTTGTTTTTCAAATGTTTTGTTTTTCAATGACTGTTGAAATGTGTGTTTCAGTCTGATCTTCTCATGCTTTGTGTGACTCGCACTCGCTCATACACTCACTCAAACACATCCACTCACACGCAGAGCTCTATAGCCGCTAACTTGCATGGAGGCACTTGAAATGGGATTCTAGTAGAGATATCTGTAAATCTGTGTCTTCCTAGTATGGAACAATATATATCCAAACTCTACAGCGGACAGAACCCAAAGTAAAGTTAAAAAAGGTTTTGTTTGGAGTTACATATGTCTAATACCAACGACCAAGCATAATTTTTATACTGTAGAACCGAGCAGAATTTCTTGGAAATGAGTTGATGTAAATATTCTGGTACTACAGGTTCACAGCATAAGCCTGTAAAGTTACGTGCATTCACAAACACTCCACAAATGTCACGAGAGCGCAGGAGGGAATACACTGCACTAACAGCAGCTTTGACTGTTAGCATTGTAGCTGCGCTCATCCAGTCAGGTCAATGATGCCTGGTAAAATAGGCTGTACTGTGGCACCAGTAAGTTGTGCTCATCGTACTCCAGCTGATCATGCAGTAGTGATTCTTGTTAACAAAGAAAGAGTTGTACAAACAAGTACATCCATGTCTGCAAGGCACACACAGACACTCGCTCATACCTGGAATAGGTTAAAGGCCATGATGTCCTGAGATGGTTACTGTTTTAGGACGATGGTCAGAACATTTCTTCATGTTCCAGTATTCATTATCAATATAAGGAATTTTTCTCCAAGACCTGATGTTTCATACATTACTTGTGCGCTTTTGTTTTTCTGAATTTTATCAGACAGGGCAGCTTTCTTTTTGACACAAGCTGACTCTTTTTGACTTTAGAAGACTTATTGTAGAGAAAATGTTTTTTCTAAAATATAAACAGGAAAATTCTGACATGGATATTGGTACTGTCATTTTTTCTCACTTCTGTTTCAGGAAAATACAATGCATATTTTTTAGCTGGACTCTTGGGGTAATATTGTTAAGAAATTCAAAACAAAAAAAATTACAACTCACTTTTAGTGAATTTAAGATGCCTTTAACCTTTCCATTCCATCTCATCTCTAGAGTTTTCTATCTTTGTGTAGTATATTAATGCTATTTTAAAACAAAAGGAAAAAACAGATATCTAAAGGTCACTTAGCGATATTTTCTTTTCTTTTTCTTGTGTGTGTGTATAGGACAATTTCCTTCTATGAGGCATGTAAAAATGAGCTCAGTATATTTCTGTCTGTTTATATTGCTTACCTTTTCGTATCCTTTGTAATTGTACATGGTGAGTTGTAAGCTAAGGGAGAGTCTGGTAGCTGGAGAAAGAGAGAGAGCCAAGCTGGGGCGCTCGGTGATGGTCGCAGCGTCCACCTTCCACTCCTCTCTGTTCTGTCCCTGTATGTATTTTTATTGATTTGTTTCTTTTTCTTAGCAAGTACTTTCAAAGAACTCTGTACATTTTAACATGAAACAAAATAAATTATGTTGAGCCATTTCACTTGTTACTGTATTTTATTTTAAATATCTTTGAAGTAATTTACTGTTTTTTATTACAATTGATAGGCACTATTAGTTACATGTCAGTTAATGATAATAACAGGTTGTCATTAGGTCACCTTCATTTGGCTCCTAAAGGGAGAATTGTTAAATGTTTTAACTGCTGTACAATACTGTGCAAAAGTCTAAGGCACATTAGTTTTTTAACACCCAAAAATGTGTCAGTAGGAATTATAAGTTTACATTTCCAAACATTATTTTTGCTATTAATTGTAATAATCCAGTGAGATGTTTGTATGCACAAGGTGACTGACAACAGCCAGAGAGATCTGATCTCACAATCATCGAGTCTGTCTGTGATTACATTATGAACCAACAGAAAGAACTGAGACAGACTAAATTCAGAAGAACTGTGACAGTGTCTCCAAGACACATGAAGAAACCTGCCTGCAAAGCTACAGTGCTATGAAAAGTTTTAGCCACTTGTTTAAAAATGCTGTAAAGTGGGAATGCTTTCAAAAAATGTCATAAATAGGTTTTTATTTATCAATTAACTTCTAATAACTAAATCAAATAAATATTTTGTGTGAACACCCTTCGGTTAAAACCTCTTTTGTCCTTGCTAAACATGCACATAGCTTTTCAGGTACAACAAAAGATATAATTAACTTGCTTAAACCATTTTTGGGTGTGAAAATACTCATGTGCCTTAGACTTTTTCACAGTACTGTATGTGTACAGTGTTTCAAGCTGTTCTGTAACAATGGTCAAACTAAATTCATTACTGTCCACAAGTAGTATTTAAAGCTGCAATCCGTACCTTTTTGTTAAAAAATGAACAGCTATTAAGCAAGTATATAACAGATCTGTGTTCAAAACTGTGTCCTTACCTTCAGTAAATTTATAAGAATCATTCTTATACATTTACAAGAATAATCTAAGATTTGAACTGTTTGATTCCGCGTGTAATGCCAGTTTGGCATTACAAAGAAAGAACAAAGTAACCTGCAATTGTTTGTCTTAAGCTGAGAGCGATAGACTTGATAGCTTTAACTTGGGTTAAATCATATGGAAACTCTTTCTGTTTGTAAACATGTAAAAAGCCCTTTTGTTCGACATGGTTTATTTAGAGGCACTCGGTCTGATGCTGCACCTGCGTCACATTTCCTGATCGTTTAAGCTCGTTTCACTCCTGACAGACGACTGCAGAGTGCAGCTCCTCTCCGTTTACTTACAGCTGTTGAATATAAATGATTTCATTTCATTATTTCATCACATTCATTATTTCTGAGAAATTACTGCTCACCAGGATTTTATCCTGCTGCACATCAAAAGCACTTTCTGTGTCTGTCAGAAGGGAGCCAATAGAACCGCCCACCGGTGACGTTTCCTGGCCAATGTCCAATGAACTTCGAGCATGATTCTTCATGTGGCTCCCTGTGTATGCCAATCATTTCTTCAGTGGGCGGGTGCACTTGCAATGCGCGTCTTACTATTGGACAGCGTGTACGTCAATCATGTATTTTCCTCAGCAGAAGGCGGCGGGCGGCTCGTCTGCTGTATTAAGACTGAAGGAAACGCGATGGAAACTCTTTATATCTCACTCTTTATATCTCACTCTTTATATCTCACTCTTTATATCTCACTCTTTATACTCGTATTCATAAAACAACATTTCCGACTGAGTGGATCTTTCTTATCCTCGCCGCAGTTTGTCACAAGACGAGCAGAAAATAAGAATGAAGATCCGGGACGCGCATGTGATCCAGACAGACATGAGATGAGATGAAGGGCTCGTCGTCTTCCTCTTTCTGGTGTTTGTTTAACTCTGCAGGCTTTAGTCTTGAGGTGCATTACACAGCTTTACGCTTAACGCTGTTACGATACTAACTGAACTGGTAACTGTTATAAAAACCCCTTATTTATAGATGATGGTTATTGTAGGACTGAAGTATGTAGTATTAATAACGCCTATTGATAACATTATAAAAACAGGCCATTCAACGTGTGTCCTGTTTCAACCCATTACTTTTCAAAACACTTCAACAGTTTTTCAGCAGTCATTATTGTACTGCATTTTAGTCTGCTTTGTAATATGTCTTATTTTTCTTGTTTAACAGCACATTGATCAGTCTTTGTGTTTATTGGTGTTATATGAATCAAATCAAATGGACTGTTTCGTGTATATTTCAGGGTTTTTTGGGGTGTACACAGAAGCACATTAAACACTGTTGTGTTGCTGTAGTGTGTATGAGTTATTAGAGGAGATGCTGGATAGCGGCTTTCCTCTGTCCACTGAATCAAACATACTGAAAGAACTCATCAGACCTGCGATCTGTGTACAGTGTGTTCACAGGTGTGTTCACAGGTATCTTTTCTGTTGTCTCAAGTGGTTTGGACGTCGGTTCTCATGTTCTTGTTATCTGTGCACAGGAAGTAATAATGTTCCTACAGGACAGCTGGCACCACAGGTGTCAAATACACCAGCAATGAAGCTTAGTTTCATGTGGTTGAAGAAACTGATGCTATCATTGACAAAACAGGTACATTATTAGATTATTACAACCTTAAAATACAGCTGTCAGATCGTCAGCTGATGTTTCAGTCATTCTTTAAATTTGTTTCCCACAAGGCTCCACAATCACAGTTGAGATTCAGGGAGTAATAGATGCCTGTGTAAATCTCTCAGGAATGCCAGATCTTACCTTGTCATTTATGGTACATCTGTACTAATCAGTTGTTTTAGTTTAAAGTAATTCTGGTTATTATTAAAAGTAATTCTGGTTCCAATTTTTGGTTATTCTGGTGATATCTGGTTAAGCAGAGATAACTGTAAGCTGTCCATTTGTAGGCAGATTTCCCCATCTGACCTTTATCATTATCAAATCTTTTCTATGTTTGTTTGAGCACCCTGATCAGTTTGACACAGCCACATTAACTTGGCCAATGACATTAGTTTGTGCTGAGCTTTACATGGTTTACATCAAAACACATTGTTACACTACCAATGTAAACCAAGTTTACATTGGTAGTGTCTTTTATCTGCCATCTTCTCTTATAATTCTGTTTCAGTCCTTTACTTCTCTCTCAATCTGTAGAATCCCCGACTGTTGGATGGTGTAAGTTACCCGTGTGTGTGTGGTGTAAATGCTGGGAGGCTGAGAGAATTCTCTCCTTCATCCTCCTCGATGGGAGCGTCCACCTGCTGCCCTGTCACGTCTCTCAGAAAAGAGTCTGTTCTGCTGTGTCATGCTGAGGAGCTCACAGTGTAAATGTAATGAAAGACAACTCTTGTGCACAGTAGGGGTTCATTTAAAAAGCCATGGTGTTAAATCTGTTTGTGGATGGTACTGTTAAAGGTACTGATGTCCTGACAAATAGTGTGTTCATCATCTTCCTTGCAGGTCTTTACCAGTGTTCCTCACTCAGAGGCCCAGGCCCACCAGAGGACCTCAAGATGACTTAAAATGATTTACATAAGACAAAACAAGCCTTAGAAATGCTGAAACACCTAACATCGATTTGTATAACAAATCTACATCTGTATAGTTATAGAATACTTTTTATACTCCAGAATACTTTGTTGGGTAGAAATTGTGATAGGGGCTTTAGATATTGTTGTAGATAGTGGGGGTCTTGAAGTCCCACAGGTTGAGATCCACTGGTGTAGACGGTAGCTTTTATGAACTCTGCAGAATCAATGGTCTTGTTCCTCTGTGTTTGTTCCTGTGCGTTGTGTATGTGAAGCACAACATCAGCTTCAGAGAGAGCAGTTCCTGAACGCCTCAGAGGGCACCTTTTACCCCATCAAGGTACACTTACTCTGTGATGTCACATAGTCGTGTGGTTTGTTTTGTGTACCGCATGCAAACTATACAGTATTTATTTAGACCTGTTTTGTGTTTCATTTCAAGTTTTTTCTTTTCCCTTGCATAATGGTTTGCATTTTATTAAATGTATTAATCTTCATAAAAGCTTTGCATAAAACTGTGATGATCAACTGTTATGAAGATTAATGTGTTTCATACAGAAACATTTTAATAACAGGTCTCTTCATGCAGTGTTATCTGTGTGTTGTGTTTCTAGTTGTCTAATGCTGCTGTAATGCAGTGTTGTGTTGCAGCTTTTGTCACGGGATGTGGGTGAAACAAACCCTCAGAAACTTCCCCGTTTAAAGGGCTCATTGAGTCTCCAGACTGCATCTCAGGTACTGCATCACTGTATCAGTGTTGTCTGCCTGAGTTCAAGTCTTGCACTTAATTCAAGCATTAGTCATAGTAAAATAGTACAACTGTTTTCCTAAAGACCTGTTCACACAGTTATGAATTGTGCATTTAAGAATGCTTAGATGAGTATTTGCTTAGATGAGTGGTCTAATTTAATTGTGGCTGTTTATTGTATTAATTTGGCATGCACCATAGAAGTGTGCCATTGTGGTTGTTAAATGTATTCGAATATCTACTTAGTTTAAAATACCAAATTCATATGACCTCAAATGTTTCGTTGGAATGTGATCAAATGACCGCGAGGGGGCGCTGTCTCCAGATGGGTCGACAACTTGCTTTCTGCATCTCTCTCAACAGGTATGACGGTAAACAGGTTGCACATATTTGATGAGAAGTACAAACCTTTCAAAGGCATCAAACACATGAGCATAGCAAGCAAATTCCAGGTCAAACAACCTCTTTCTGCTTCTATACCATGATAAGTACAGTTGAGTTAGAGAACAGAAATCAGAGGGGACACTTTGAGTAAATTCATGTCCTCTGGAAAGCATTTCAAAATTAATTTAGGAAAATTAACAATAAGACTGTCATTGTTGGAAGTGTATGCCTCTGTACAAACAAACAATGACGCTCTGATCCACTTGTAAAAACTTACACTAGTAACTATCTTTGAAACACTTGCGACCAAATTACTTGGACAATATTTTTCCACTCAGTTGTCCGTCTCTAAACTGTTTATAGTGAACCGCTAAAGGCCATGAAAAGCAGTCCTCTTTCCACACCCCTTTTTGCTGTACATTTTATGTTTGTCCTTCATTGCGGCACTGTATTCCAGCCTCTGTTCTGAGTCTCATTTTTTATGATTATCTCTGTTCTGTGCTCTGCAGTGTATTGATTTCTGCTGTTCTGCAAACAGACTAATTTCTGTATTGCAGAACAATAATCTAACACTCTCAGTGATTTTGGCCTCCATTCCCAATGATCATGTGTCATGTAACTCCAGTTTACAAATGATTTCATATTGAAAGTTTTATTCATTTGCTCTGGTTCTTTTACAGTTTCATTTCCAGGTCTGCTGCAGCAGGTAACATCTTAACTATTTCAATGTTTGTGTTTTTATGAAAAGTGTTTCTAAAGTTTTTTATTGTAAAATTGTCTATAACTGATCTATTTAAAGTAAACTGTGCACAGCAATCTGACACTGTACATGATGCTTGACGATTCAGTGGCCTTTGTCTTACCCATGATGCAACATGGATAGAAACCCCCCTTGAGATGGTCACACCATGTTATTACTTAAAAAGTGATGGCAAGTAATAAGTTCAATGGCTCCGGCCATCTGGTCATTCAAAGTGCAGAACTATTTTAGGGATAATGAAAATGTTTTATAAATACTTTATTTACGGATCCTGAAAGATGTACATTTTAGCTTCTGTTGATGTTTTTTATCTGTACTGTTTTCCAGATTTACAACACAATGGATAAATGAATAAACAAACAGTCTCTTGTCTCTTGTTAGGGATTAATTGTGATTAACACATGAATATATTGTTGAAATCATGGATGGGTTAGGGCAGTGTGACGGCTAATACTTACACTCGTCCCGTGTTGAAACGCTGTGTAGTCGCTCCGTGGTGACGTCACGAAACCCCCTCGGTCCACGGCACTTTCTGAACTCTCCTCCACAACTTCACTTTAGCCTCTCCGCTTCTCCATCCTCCTCATCGTCCATTTAACTCTAAACTCCACAGAGTAACACAGATGAGAAGCAGAGGACAGTTATGGGCTCTGTCCCGTAATGAATGAATGGATGTATTTGCCCTGTCACTTCATTATCTCCTGACTGTTAAACTCATGCAGCAGATGCGGTGTTCGTGTTTCTTCTTCAGCAGTTAGTTTTCAACACTGTCACGTTTTAGTCATTTTGTGTAACTCACACATGCACTTTCTCCACTTTTTACATATGATTAAAATTTGTCAGCTAAACGGGACTGGAAAAGACGGAGCGCATTTCCAGCGCTTGGTGAGTTTAACTTCCCACACTGTCATCACGCTGTAATACTGTAGTGTATGAGTATAATACTGTAGTGTATTGAGTATAATACTGTAGTGTATTGAGTATAATACTGTAGTGTAGTGTACTGTATTGAGTATAATACTGTAGTGTATTGAGTATAATACTGTAGTGTATTGAGTATAATACTGTAGTGTAGTGTACTGTATTGAGTATAATACTGTAGTGTATTGAGTATAATACTGTACTGTATTGAGTATAATACTGTAGTCTATTGAGTATAATACTGTAGTGTATTGAGTATAATACTGTAGTGTATTGAGTATAATACTGTAGTGTATGAGTATAATACTGTAGTGTATTGAGTATAATACTGTAGTGTATTGAGTATAATACTGTAGTCTATTGAGTATAATACTGTAGTCTATTGAGTATAATACTGTAGTGTATGAGTATAATACTGTACTGTATGAGTATAATACTGTAGTGTATTGAGTGTAATACTGTAGTGTATTGAGTATAATACTGTAGTGTAGTGTACTGTATTGAGTATAATACTGTAGTGTATTGAGTATAATACTGTAGTGTATGAGTGTAATACTGTAGTGTATTGAGTATAATACTGTAGTGTATGAGTGTAATACTGTAGTGTATTGAGTGTAATACTGTAGTGTATTGAGTGTAATACTGTAGTGTATGAGTGTAATACTGTAGTGTATTGAGTATAATACTGTAGTGTATGAGTGTAATACTGTAGTGTATTGAGTGTAATACTGTAGTGTATTGAGTGTAATACTGTAGTCTATTGAGTATAATACTGTAGTCTATTGAGTATAATACTGTAGTGTATTGAGTATAATACTGTAGTGTATGAGTATAATACTGTAGTCTATTGAGTATAATACTGTACTGTATTGAGTATAATACTGTAGTGTATGAGTATAATACTGTAGTCTATTGAGTATAATACTGTAGTGTATGAGTATAATACTGTAGTCTATTGAGTATAATACTGTAGTGTATTGAGTATAATACTGTAGTGTAGTGTAGTGTATTGAGTATAATACTGTACTGTATTGAGTATAATACTGTAGTGTATTGAGTATAATACTGTAGTGTAGTGTACTGTATTGAGTATAATACTGTAGTGTAGTGTACTGTATTGAGTATAATACTGTAGTGTATTGAGTATAATACTGTACTGTATTGAGTATAATACTGTAGTGTATTGAGTATAATACTGTAGTGTAGTGTACTGTATTGAGTATAATACTGTACTGTATTGAGTATAATACTGTACTGTATTGAGTATAATACTGTAGCGTATTGAGTATAATACTGTAGTGTAGTGTACTGTATTGAGTATAATACTGTAGTGTAGTGTACTGTATTGAGTATAATACTGTAGTGTATGAGTATAATACTGTAGTGTAGTGTACTGTATTAAGTATAATACTGTAGTGTTGTGTACTGTATTGAGTATAATACTGTAGTGTATGAGTATAATACTGTACTGTATTGAGTATAATACTGTATTGTAGTGTACTGTATTGAGTATAATACTGTAGTGTATTGAGTATAATACTGTAGTGTAGTGTAGTGTATTGAGTATAATACTGTACTGTATTGAGTATAATACTGTAGTGTATTGAGTATAATACTGTAGTGTAGTGTACTGTATTGAGTATAATACTGTAGTGTATTGAGTATAATACTGTACTGTATTGAGTATAATACTGTAGTGTATTGAGTATAATACTGTAGTGTAGTGTACTGTATTGAGTATAATACTGTAGTGTATTGAGTATAATACTGTACTGTATTGAGTATAATACTGTAGTGTATGAGTATAATACTGTAGTCTATTGAGTATAATACTGTAGTGTATGAGTATAATACTGTAGTCTATTGAGTATAATACTGTAGTGTATTGAGTATAATACTGTAGTGTATACTGTATTGAGTATAATACTGTAGTGTATTGAGTATAATACTGTACTGTATTGAGTATAATACTGTAGTGTATTGAGTATAATACTGTAGTGTAGTGTACTGTATTGAGTATAATACTGTAGTGTATTGAGTATAATACTGTACTGTATTGAGTATAATACTGTAGTGTATGAGTATAATACTGTAGTCTATTGAGTATAATACTGTACAGTATTATGAGTATAATACTGTATTATGAGTATAATACTGTAGTCTATTGGTATAATACTAGTGTATTGAGTATATACTGTAGTGTAGTGTACTTATTGAGTATAATACTGGTGTATTGAGTATAATACTGACTGTATTAGTATAATACTGTAGTGTATTGAGTATAATACTGTAGTGTAGTGTACTGTATTGAGTATAATACTGTAGTGTATTGAGTATAATACTGTCTGTTGAGTATAATACTGTATGTATGAGTATAATACTGTAGTCTATTGAGTATAATACTGTAGTGTATGAGTATAATACTGTACTGTATTGAGTATAATACTGTAGTGTATTGAGTATAAACTGTGTGTAGTGTACTGTATTGAGTATAATACTGTAGTGTATTGATATAATACTGTACTGTATTGAGTATAATACTTGTGTATTGATATAATACTGTAGTGTGTGTACTGTATTGAGTATAATACTGTAGTGTATTGAGTATAATACTGTACTGTATTGAGTATAATACTGTAGTGTATTGAGTATAATACTGTAGTGTAGTGTACTGTATTGAGTATAATACTGTACTGTATTGAGTATAATACTGTACTGTATTGAGTATAATACTGTAGTGTATTGAATATAATACTGTAGTGTAGTGTACTGTATTGAGTATAATACTGTAGTGTAGTGTACTGTATTGAGTATAATACTGTACTGTATTGAGTATAATACTGTACTGTATTGAGTATAATACTGTACTGTATTGAGTATAATACTGTAGCGTATTGAGTATAATACTGTAGTGTAGTGTACTGTATTGAGTATAATACTGTAGTGTAGTGTACTGTATTGAGTATAATACTGTAGTGTATTGAGTGTAATACTGTAGTGTATGAGTATAATACTGTAGTGTAGTGTACTGTATTGAGTATAATACTGTACTGTATTGAGTATAATACTGTACTGTATTGAGTATAATACTGTACTGTATTGAGTATAATACTGTAGCGTATTGAGTATAATACTGTAGCGTATTGAGTGTAATACTGTAGTGTATTGAGTGTAATACTGTAGTCTATTGAGTATAATACTGTAGTCTATTGAGTATAATACTGTAGTGTATTGAGTATAATACTGTAGTGTATGAGTATAATACTGTAGTCTATTGAGTATAATACTGTACTGTATTGAGTATAATACTGTAGTGTATGAGTATAATACTGTAGTCTATTGAGTATAATACTGTAGTGTATTGAGTATAATACTGTAGTGTAGTGTAGTGTATTGAGTATAATACTGTACTGTATTGAGTATAATACTGTAGTGTATTGAGTATAATACTGTAGTGTAGTGTACTGTATTGAGTATAATACTGTAGTGTAGTGTACTGTATTGAGTATAATACTGTAGTGTATTGAGTATAATACTGTAGTGTATTGAGTATAATACTGTAGTGTAGTGTACTGTATTGAGTATAATACTGTACTGTATTGAGTATAATACTGTACTGTATTGAGTATAATACTGTAGCGTATTGAGTATAATACTGTAGTGTAGTGTACTGTATTGAGTATAATACTGTAGTGTAGTGTACTGTATTGAGTATAATACTGTAGTGTATGAGTATAATACTGTAGTGTAGTGTACTGTATTAAGTATAATACTGTAGTGTTGTGTACTGTATTGAGTATAATACTGTAGTGTATGAGTATAATACTGTACTGTATTGAGTATAATACTGTATTGTAGTGTACTGTATTGAGTATAATACTGTAGTGTATGAGTATAATACTGTAGTGTATTGAGTATAATACTGTAGTGTAGTGTAGTGTATTGAGTATAATACTGTACTGTATTGAGTATAATACTGTAGTGTATTGAGTATAATACTGTAGTGTAGTGTACTGTATTGAGTATAATACTGTAGTGTATTGAGTATAATACTGTACTGTATTGAGTATAATACTGTAGTGTATTGAGTATAATACTGTAGTGTAGTGTACTGTATTGAGTATAATACTGTACTGTATTGAGTATAATACTGTAGTGTATTGAGTATAATACTGTAGTGTAGTGTACTGTATTGAGTATAATACTGTACTGTATTGAGTATAATACTGTACTGTATTGAGTATAATACTGTAGTGTATTGAATATAATACTGTAGTGTAGTGTACTGTATTGAGTATAATACTGTAGTGTAGTGTACTGTATTGAGTATAATACTGTACTGTATTGAGTATAATACTGTACTGTATTGAGTATAATACTGTAGCGTATTGAGTATAATACTGTACTGTATTGAGTATAATACTGTACTGTATTGAGTATAATACTGTAGCGTATTGAGTATAATACTGTAGTGTAGTGTACTGTATTGAGTATAATACTGTAGTGTAGTGTACTGTATTGAGTATAATACTGTAGTGTATTGAGTGTAATACTGTAGTGTATGAGTATAATACTGTAGTGTATTGAGTGTAATACTGTAGTGTATGAGTATAATACTGTAGTGTATTGAGTGTAATACTGTAGTGTATTGAGTATAATACTGTAGTGTAGTGTACTGTATTGAGTATAATACTGTACTGTATTGAGTATAATACTGTACTGTATTGAGTATAATACTGTAGCGTATTGAGTATAATACTGTAGCGTATTGAGTATAATACTGTAGTGTAGTGTACTGTATTGAGTATAATACTGTAGTGTATGAGTATAATACTGTAGTGTAGTGTACTGTATTGAGTATAATACTGTAGTGTTGTGTACTGTATTGAGTATAATACTGTACTGTATGAGTATAATACTGTACTGTATGAGTATAATACTGTAGTGTATGAGTATAATACTGTACTGTATTGAGTATAATACTGTATTGTAGTGTACTGTATTGAGTATAATACTGTAGTGTATGAGTATAATACTGTAGTGTATTGAGTATAATACTGTAGTGTAGTGTAGTGTATTGAGTATAATACTGTACTGTATTGAGTATAATACTGTAGTGTATTGAGTATAATACTGTAGTGTAGTGTACTGTATTGAGTATAATACTGTAGTGTAGTGTACTGTATTGAGTATAATACTGTAGTGTATTGAGTATAATACTGTACTGTATTGAGTATAATACTGTAGTGTATTGAGTATAATACTGTAGTGTAGTGTACTGTATTGAGTATAATACTGTACTGTATTGAGTATAATACTGTACTGTATTGAGTATAATACTGTAGCGTATTGAGTATAATACTGTAGTGTAGTGTACTGTATTGAGTATAATACTGTAGTGTAGTGTACTGTATTGAGTATAATACTGTAGTGTATGAGTATAATACTGTAAAGTTGTGTACTGAATTGAGTATAATACTGTAGTGTATGAGTATAATACTGTACTGTATTGAGTATAATACTGTATTGTAGTGTACTGTATTGAGTATAATACTGTAGTGTATTGAGTATAATACTGTAGTGTAGTGTAGTGTATTGAGTATAATACTGTACTGTATTGAGTATAATACTGTAGTGTATTGAGTATAATACTGTAGTGTACTGTATTGAGTATAATACTGTAGTGTATGAGTATAATACTGTAGTGTATGAGTATAATACTGTAGTGTATTGAGTATAATACTGTACTGTATGAGTATAATACTGTACTGTATGAGTATAATACTGTAGTGTATTGAGTATAATACTGTAGTGTATTGAGTATAATACTGTAGTGTAGTGTACTGTATTGAGTATAATACTGTAGTGTAGTGTAGTGTATTGAGTATAATACTGTACTGTATTGAGTATAATACTGTAGTGTATTGAGTATAATACTGTAGTGTATTGAATATAATACTGTAGTGTAGTGTACTGTATTGAGTATAATACTGTAGTGTAGTGTACTGTATTGAGTATAATACTGTACTGTATGAGTATAATACTGTAGTGTATGAGTATAATACTGTAGTGTATTGAATATAATACTGTAGTGTAGTGTACTGTATTGAGTATAATACTGTAGTGTAGTGTACTGTATTGAGTATAATACTGTAGTGTATGAGTATAATACTGTAGTGTATGAGTATAATACTGTAGTGTAGTGTACTGTATTGAGTATAATACTGTACTGTATTGAGTATAATACTGTAGTGTATTAGTGTAGTGTACTGTATTGAGTATAATACTGTAGTGTAGTGTAGTGTATTGAGTATAATACTGTAGTGTATTGAGTATAATACTGTAGTGTATGAGTATAATACTGTAGTGTAGTGTACTGTATTGAGTATAATACTGTAGTGTAGTGTACTGTATTGAGTATAATACTGTAGTGTATTGAGTATAATACTGAACACGGTGAGGATACTCGCACTAATAGTGTGTCATTACAGTGTAGGGAGCGGGTCACAAGTATGGCCATGTTTAGATAAACACTCATGTGTTGTAAACAGCGCTCCTCGACTCGGGTGTTGTGATAAACTCCACGCTCCTCGACTCGGGTGTTGTGATAAACTCCAGCGCTCCTCGACTCTGGGGTTGTGATAAACTCCAGCACTCCTCGACTCGGGTGTTGTGATAAACTCCAGCGCTCCTCGACTCGGGTGTTGTGATAAACTCCAGCGCTCCTCGACTCTGGTGTTGTGATAATCTCCAGCACTCCTCGACTCGGGTGTTGTGATAAACTCCAGCGCTCCTCGACTCGGGTGTTGTGATAAACTCCAGCGCTCCTCGACTCGGGTGTTGTGATAAACTCCAGCGCTCCTCGACTCGGGTGTTGTGATAAACTCCAGCGCTCCTCGACTCGGGTGTTGTGATAAACTCCAGCGCTCCTCGACTCTGGGGTTGTGATAAACTCCAGCACTCCTCAACTCGGGTGTTGTGATAAACTCCAGCACTCCTCGACTCGGGTGTTGTGATAAACTCCAGCGCTCCTCGACTCGGGTGTTGTGATAAACTCCAGCGCTCCTCGACTCTGGGGTTGTGATAAACTCCAGCGCTCCTCGACTCGGGTGTTGTGATAAACTCCAGCACTCCTCGACTCGGGTGTTGTGATAAACTCCAGCGCTCCTCGACTCGGGTGTTGTGATAAACTCCACGCTCCTCGACTCGGGTGTTGTGATGCACTCCACGCTCCTCGACTCGTGGTTGTGATAAACTCCAGCGCTCCTCGACTCGGGTGTTGTGATGAACTCCACGCTCCTCGACTCGGGTGTTGTGATAAACTCCAGCGCTCCTCGACTCGGGTGTTGTGATGCACTCCAGCGCTCCTCGACTCGGGTGTTGTGATAAACTCCAGCGCTCCTCGACTCGGGTGTTGTGATGCACTCCACGCTCCTCGACTCGTGGTTGTGATAAACTCCAGCGCTCCTCGACTCGGGTGTTGTGATAAACTCCAGCGCTCCTCGACTCTGGTGTTGTGATAAACTCCAGCGCTCCTCGACTCTGGTGTTGTGATAAACTCCAGCGCTCCTCGACTCTGGGGTTGTGATAATCTCCAGCGCTCCTCGACTCGGGTGTTGTGATAAACTCCAGCGCTCCTCGACTCTGGTGTTGTGATAATCTCCAGCGCTCCTCGACTCGGGTGTTGTGATAATCTCCAGCGCTCCTCGACTTGGGTGTTGTGATAATCTCCAGCGCTCCTCGACTCTGGGGTTGTGATAAACTCCAGCGCTCCTCGACTCGGGTGTTGTGATGCACTCCACGCTCCTCGACTCGTGGTTGTGATAAACTCCAGCGCTCCTCGACTCGGGTGTTGTGATAATCTCCAGCGCTCCTCGACTCGGGTGTTGTGATAAACTCCAGCGCTCCTCGACTCGGGTGTTGTGATGAACTCCATGCTCCTCGACTCGGGTGTTGTGATAATCTCCAGCGCTCCTCGACTCGGGTGTTGTGATAAACTCCAGCGCTCCTCGACTCGGGTGTTGTGATAAACTCCAGCGCTCCTCGACTCTGGGGTTGTGATAAACTCCAACGCTCCTCGACTCGGGTGTTGTGATAATCTCCAGCGCTCCTCGACTCGGGTGTTGTGATGAACTCCAGCGCTCCTCGACTCGGGTGTTGTGATAATCTCCAGCGCTCCTCGACTCTGGTGTTGTGATAATCTCCAGCGCTCCTCGACTCGGGTGTTGTGATAATCTCCAGCGCTCCTCGACTCGGGTGTTGTGATAATCTCCAGCGCTCCTCGACTCGGGTGTTGTGATGCACTCCACGCTCCTCGACTCGTGGTTGTGATAAACTCCAGCGCTCCTCGACTCGGGTGTTGTGATGAACTCCACGCTCCTCGACTCGGATGTTGTGATAAACTCCAGCGCTCCTCGACTCGGGTGTTGTGATAAACTCCAGCGCTCCTCGACTCGTGGTTGTGATAAACTCCAGCGCTCCTCGACTCGTGGTTGTGATAAACTCCAGCGCTCCTCGACTCGGGTGTTGTGATAAACTCCAGCGCTCCTCGACTCGGGTGTTGTGATAAACTCCAGCGCTCCTCAACTCGGGTGTTGTGATGAACTCCACGCTCCTCGACTCGGGTGTTGTGATAATCTCCAGCGCTCCTCGACTCGGGTGTTGTGATGCACTCCACGCTCCTCGACTCGGGTGCTGTGATGAACTCCAGCGCTCCTCGACTCGGGTGTTGTGATGCACTCCACGCTCCTCGACTCGTGGTTGTGATAAACTCCAGCACTCCTCGACTCGGGTGTTGTGATGAACTCCACGCTCCTCGACTCGGGTGTTGTGATAAACTCCAGCGCTCCTCGACTCGTGGTTGTGATAAACTCCAGCGCTCCTCGACTCGGGTGTTGTGATGAACTCCACGCTCCTCGACTCGGGTGTTGTGATAATCTCCAGCGCTCCTCGACTCGGGTGTTGTGATAAACTCCAGCGCTCCTCGACTCTGGGGTTGTGATAAACTCCAACGCTCCTCGACTCTGGTGTTGTGATAAACTCCAGCGCTCCTCGACTCTGGGGTTGTGATAAACTCCAGCGCTCCTCGACTCGGGTGTTGTGATAAACTCCAGCGCTCCTCGACTCGGGTGTTGTGATAAACTCCAGCGCTCCTCGACTCGGGTGTTGTGATAAACTCCAGCGCTCCTCGACTCTGGGGTTGTGATAAACTCCAGCGCTCCTCGACTCGGGTGTTGTGATAAACTCCAGCGCTCCTCGACTCGGGTGTTGTGATAAACTCCAGCGCTCCTCGACTCGGGTGTTGTGATAAACTCCAGCGCTCCTCGACTCTGGGGTTGTGATAAACTCCAACGCTCCTCGACTCTGGTGTTGTGATAATCTCCAGCGCTCCCCGACTCGGGTGTTGTGATAAACTCCAGCGCTCCTCGACTCGGGTGTTGTGATAATCTCCAGCGCTCCTCGACTCGGGTGTTGTGATAATCTCCAGCGCTCCTCGACTCTGGGGTTGTGATAACTCTCGACTCTGGGGTTGTGATAAACTCCAGCGCTCCTCGACTCTGGGGTTGTGATAATCTCCAGCGCTCCTCGACTCTGGGGTTGTGATAAACTCCAGCGCTCCTCGACTCTGGTGTTGTGATAATCTCCAGCGCTCCTCGACTCTGGTGTTGTGATAATCTCCAGCGCTCCTCGACTCGGGTGTTGTCTCTATTGCTGATGTGTCGCTTCTCTCACCTCTCACTTGTTTGTCAACAGAAATCGGAAACCTCTAACCTCCTGATCTGTCGTGGCCACGTTACAAATTCGCTCTGCGGCAGAACTGATGACAGATCTCCGCCGGAAAGCTGCTCCGTTCGACCAGTACTGCAGGCCTTTGGGCGGGCTGTTCAGGGGTAATTTATTTGGTAACATTTTACAATGACGTAAATTAGTTAGGATTAGTTAATGCATTATCTAACATCAAGTAACGATGAATGATGAACATTTTATTGCATTTATTAATTCATTCATAATTGTTAGCTTATGCAAATACACTTTTGTTCTTGTTAATTTATTGTGGATTAACTCATGTTAACAGATACAATTTTTGACATTCAAAAAAAAGGAGATATAAATGTTAAAATTAACATTAAGTTTAATAAACACTGTGTACGCAGTATTCATTATTAGTTAATGTAGTTAACAAAAGTTTAAAAAATTAGGTGACAGCCGTCTTGATTAACAAATGAAAATTAACTGTAGAACAGTTGTCTGCTGTTCAGTCAAACATTGTCATATATTGTTCCCTTGTCATTTATTGTATTAAACCGATCACTTGTATTAAACTGATTGTAATAACACATATAATAAAACGGAATACGTCTGTTCATTCTGCAGACTCTGTAGGTCCTGCAGGCTGGAAATGATATCTTGAATTTATACTCGCCGTTGCTTCCAATGTTGTGCTGCCCCATCATTCATTTACTCGCGCAGTTACGAGTCAAGTATTGAAGTTTACTACAGAAGCTTGTGTTGACAGTCATTTGTGACTTTAAATATCTGCTAATCATCTTGATAATGCCAAAAATCTGTATATTTTACATTTCATCCAGGTTTATAAGGTGAATTAGCATAATTCTGGACATTTTCTGAACTTCTGACTTTTGCGATATGCTGTGATTCTCACCAACACTTAGGACTTAAATGATGACTTCTGTATGAACTCTAACTAGAATACAGTAATGTATATCTTGTAATGTTGAGTTGTTTGGATAAAGAGAAATAAATATCAGAGCTTAATGTCCCACATTATATAAGGTGTAATAAGGTTATTTGAGGTACTGCATAACAGTCTACCCAAATTTATACTGACCAGCAAATTTAGTTAATTTGTTTACAGTTTTGCTGATTCTTCCAAACCGAAATAAATTCTTAAACAATTTCTCCTCTCTGTTATACAGTCACCAGACTTCCCTCAGTGGCCATGACATCTGCTGTATTCTGTCTGCATCAAAGTGACATGAACCTTGAATCTTTGAGTAACACGGAGATGTTTCACATCTCCTGCAGAAACAGTCCTACAGTTCTTGCACCTGCTGGTGAATGACATCAGCTCCCAAACTGTCAAATCCAAAACAGTGTGGACATTCTCCTGAAAAAAACTAAATCCCCTTTCAAGCCTTTGTGAACTTTGTTTAGACCTGCGTGGCCCTTAGACTGCACACACTTTATGGACTGCTCTGTGTTGTCCTTATATTTTTAACCCTTCACCCTCTCTCAGCCCTCTCCTGTCCAGGAAGAGAGAGGGGCCCTCATTATGCACAAGCTGAGTGGAGACCCTGGGCCTCCTGTCCAGGATATATATGAATTTCCCTTGGATGAGGAGCATGTGAATGTTTCTCTTGGGGCCAGAGGTGCGAGGGTGGTGGTCTCTCCAGCAGCTGACTACATCAGGTCTGAGCATCAGCAAGCAGGCCTCTTCTCCCTCCCGCAGATGGAGGGTCAGGAACCAACGGAAGTTCTTGTACCACAGAAGAAGAAGAGGAAGAGATGCGGTCAGTGTGGACCTTGCACGAGGAAAGAAAATTGTGGTACCTGTGGAAGCTGCCTGAACAGAAAGATCGGCCACCAGATCTGTAGGCTTAGGAAGTGTGATGAGCTGAAGAGAAGAAAGAACCAGTGGGAGGTAAAATATCAAATCTATATAAACGCATACATACACCTGCGTCTGCTTTATCTGTTAGTCATGGCAGAACATTACATTTACACGTGTGCAATTGGCAGATGCTTTTCTCTGAGGTGACTAACATTTTGTACATTTTTGTCAGTTTGTGTTTTCTGTGGAAATCAAACCAATGATCTTGGTGTTGTGAGCCTCATGCTCAATCCTCAATGTTCATTGAGCTACTAAAGCACCATTCTAAACACATTAAAACACTTAAAGGGTGGTGCTGCGATTGTCTATTACCTGTTCTTGGTCCACACCCATCCTCGTCCAAACACGTTCCTTGTGTGTACCAGTGTTGTCAAAGTATAAAGTAAGTTTTATATAGTATAAAAGTTAATACTGTAGGCCAGTTTTCTCAGATGAGAA
Source organism: Chromobotia macracanthus (assembly GCA_036877525.1). Classification (NCBI taxonomy): domain Eukaryota; kingdom Metazoa; phylum Chordata; class Actinopteri; order Cypriniformes; family Botiidae; genus Chromobotia; species Chromobotia macracanthus. Next base: position 301,304 of record JAZGTH010000010.1, read on the forward strand.
CATCTGTGTCGATTCAATTCAGATTTCGTTTAGTTATGGTTAGGTCTGATACTGCAAACCACCTCTGTCTTTTGAATTGCTTACTGCTCTCAGCAGCTTAAAGTGAGCCTCTCTGTTTCTTTGTTGTGAATGTGTTTTTAAGAGACAGCTGCTACACTTCATTCTTTGTCTTAATGATCACATATAACAGTGGCTACTCAGATGCTTTAACTGAAGCAGTTTTTGTTTTATTTGCACAGAGCAGCTGTCTGTAGGTCTGTTGGACAGATAACAGTCAACACTGTATTAGTGATCTTCAGTGCTGAACTGGAGGGTTACAGTAACTGAAGAGGACTGCATCTTTCCTGAGCAGGCAGCCCAGTAATGGGTGTTGCAGGTGGATTATTGCTGTTGCTGTGTTTTTCTGAGCAGTTTTAAGTGTATTTCTGTGTGGTTACTAGGGCTAGAGGATTCTGGTAAGTGGTTGTTATGGAGTTTTGGGTGTTTGTCTGGCTGTTTACTGACCTACATCAACAGAGCTGATTTATCGATGATTTTGTCATTCACTGGGCAGAATTCATGAGTCTGATTAGTTAGAACAGTAACAGTACACCTTCTCCCAACAAGCACACTTTGCAGTATTGTGTAAGACACTAAATTTACTTAGGATTAGAGATTTGTTCAAATTGTGGACCAAACGTATAAGCAATAATTCATAGTGATTGCCTTAGAACCACAAAAGATGTGTCTGCTTTTTATAGATGTGTAATTGCTTGATGTACATTTTTGGTGATAGGTGTCATTAGTCTTTTCCGAGGTGTCCTGAGTTTACAGAGGAGTTCAGATGTGTCTTCATAGGGTCAGTGCACTCACAAGGGATCTGGGTGTTTGGATCTGTGTGTCTGTTGCAGGTTTAGAGTGTAACCGTGAAGAATTCGTTTTGCCTGCTTTATATACCCTGATCTTTGACTTTTAACAGTGGAGGGGTCGGGGATGACCTGTGGCCAGAAAGAGAGGGAGACAGTGGGGGAGGGACAGAGAGAAAGAAAACCAGAGAGGCAAGATGAGAAGAACAGAAAACTGCAGACAAAGAGAAACGGTGGAAAGATAAAGGAGAAATGCTGATAAACAGGAAAAGAAGCTGAGAACAGAGAGCATAACTGAAGGGAAAGTGTCCATGTTTTTGCATGTGTGTGTATTAGAACTTTTATTTGACCATAGGACACAACAACACCCTCACACACCCATCCATCCTGTCTCCCCTTCTTTTTTGACTTAATTATTGACTGTACAATGCCATGCCTGGCCTGCAAGACCTCGGGTTACATTTTAGCAGCAAAAAAATAGTGGTAATTAAACAGCCATGGATGCCTGATCACTCCGTAGACCACAATATCTTTCCAGTAGCGCAATCAACACAGTTCACACCAGGTGTGATTTTCACTGTGACAAGCCTTTTAATCAAAACAATGCATTCCTAAAGTCAACTTCACACCGGGTGTGAAAATTTACCCGGCACGGAAGAAGCATTCTTTTTCATCATTTCGTCCTTCCCTTGGCAAAAAAACTTACCATTCAGTAAGATGTGAGCTTTGGGGTCTAGAGCCGGCATCTAAGACAGACAAGCAGTTGTTCTTGTAGGTCAGCTGGAAGTTTATATGACTGGCAACACCAAAATCATGAGTTTGTTCCCCAGGAAACGCATGGACAAATAGAATATACATTAAATGTGACTGTAAATTGGTGTAAAAGTGTTTGCCAAATACATAAATGTAAAATGTAAGACAGATGTGGAGCTGTTGATATCAGAGTGATGGGGAGAGTCTGAGATATATACTGTATATTTCTATACTTGGGTTATATTATGGGATTGCCTTTAACTTATATTGCTTTATGTGACTGTTGTGCTACAGACATGAGTGATAATTTAAATCATGCAGCTTTTTGTGGAGAGTGTGTTGTTACTTTTCTAAGTATCTGTGCCTATAATTTTTGACTGATTTGTGCCGGTCTGTTGGGGACTGAAGGGACTTCAGCCATAGAGAACAAACTGTCATGGAAGCTTGAGGGTGGTCTGTGAATAATCACCAAGCAACATCCTAGCAACCACCCAGAAAACACTAGCAGAGCTGTTTTCATCAGACCAGACAAAGGATCAGGTGGGTTAGATTGAAATGTTTGTGTGTTGGGGTTGTGCATCCCCCTCGTCTCTCTCTCTTCACTTCACTGAGCAGATGAAAGAGAGGGATGCAAAAATCTGTCAGTGGGAGTTTCACATATGCAGTATTAATAAAGCACATAATACTGAGAAACTTAGTCCAGATTCTTTATGACTCCCAAAGCACTAAAACAGATTCCTAGTACTAGTAAATTTCATATGTGCACAAATTCAAGACACAATATTTTTGTGTCCTGATATTTTATGTTGAATGATTTGAGATGTCATCGGGTCAGGTGTTGCCGCCTCTTCTCTTTCATAATGCTAACACTACTCGGTTTGCACTGTGCTGTAGTTTTTGAAGTGGTATTTTTTGCAATGAACAAGTGTTTTCCCCTCCAACATAGTTTCCCCTCCGACATAGGAGGGGAAATTGCTGCATGTATGCAGCAATTTTACCTGCATCGCATCGCTTGCTCACAATAAAGACACGCTTGATGTCATGCATGGAAAGCATAACGGTGTAATGTTTAATAAAGTAACAAGCTACTAGTTACTTTTAAGCAGTAATTGATAATTGTGCATCCTTTTTATTTTTTGTTGAATTTTCAGTGAAAACTTAATTCATTTTTTTATTAGTTTATTTTGATTACAGCATCAGTTAAAGACAATACAATAAATACTTAATGTTGACTTAATGTTGTAGAAATACGATTACATCTGATGTGGATTTAAATGTGTACTGGATCAGCTCTCAGAATCTGGGTGGACTGATACACTCCGGGTGGCCATTGTTTGAGAAATAGGGGAAAAAAGAGTTAATTAGGACTGTTAATCCTTCTGTTATTACAATAATGTCTCAACTCATTTAAACTCACACGGTCTCTCTCACACACTTTACAATTAATTAACAATGCTGCTCTAACAATGCCTTTGCAGTTTAGTTCCTCTTTGCATGACAACCCAGTATGAGTGTGAGAAAGAGAGTGGGTGTGTTTTATTGGGGGGGGGGCTTTGCTTTAATACTGTCTGAATCACCTGCTCTGTTGCGAGAGACCTGCTGTGCTAGCGAGGGAGATAAATAATCACTAAGGTGTTATGGTTTGCATGACAGACCAGGTGATTTAGGCAGTATCAAAGCAAACAGAAGGATAACATCAGTAAGACTCAATTCATTATACTCCAGCTCGACATCGCAACATAACTTGTGACCTTATGTTATGTGTAGTCCAGTCCAGTTGCTACAGGTAGCCGAGGCGCAGATGGTCTTCAGTCATACCACATTCCAGAGGCATTGTTTAAGGAAGGCGAGTTGGGTTAGATAACTGACAGTCACAAGCGTGCGAGAGAAAGCCCCTTCCCCCAGTCCGGGCTACAGTCTTAAACACACTCGCGCAGAAGCACTCACGCGCAGAAGCACACGCGTTGTTCACAGCACGTGCCCCCTTTTCTTCCTTCCACCCTCAAGCTCACTATCTATATCTCTCTCCCTTTTTCCTCTCTCTCTGTTTCACCCTAGCAGCAGAGCGCTTACTCACCTCTGATTGGTGGAGGGCCTTTCTCTGTTAGCTCTCTGTGGTGTGACTTCACTCCGCGTGTTTGTGAGAGCGTGTGTGTGTGGGTCGGCGGGTGGGGGTGCATTCACATCACATATTTTGTTCACTTTTTCGTTTGGAGAGTGAGCGAGTGAGGGGGGGGAGAGTCAAGGAAAAATAAAGAGGGAGGAGGCTATAGTGAAACACAGATAGCAATCACACTGCCTTTAAAAAAATTGTGTGCATGTGATAGAGCCATGAAGTGAGAGAGAGAGAGAGAGAGAGAGAGAGAGGGGCAGGGAGGGCAAATGCGAGCACGTACAAGAGCTAATGTAAAAAAGGATTAAGAACACAAGATGGCTTCCTGAATGGACAGAGACCTGAAAGAAAGAGAGAGAAGAAAGGAAAGAAAGAGAGGGTCTGAGAGAGAGTGGTTTGGCTCTTCTGATGGGGACATATCAGCACACGACGGCAGCACGGCTGAGTAGGTAAAGATTTATTACCAGTACAGAAAATGATGGACAGTTATGGCAGATGGGGTGGGGGGGTAGTAGCTGAACTGCACTGGCTTTATAGAGTGGCTGGGGTCAAAAATACATCGCTGACATGAGCTCATTGTTGAATGTCATTTTGTGATGTACACGTATGTTTCATGTCATATTTGTCAGGACTGTATACATGTAAATGTGATCATTTCACAGTTTTTTTGTGAGTAATTTATCTCATGTCATAATTAAAAGCACTTGCTAACTTGTCTTAGATGCTTGAAGGATCAGTGCGTGGCAGAAAAGATTGTTGTTTTGTTTGTCAGTTTTAAGGACACTGATGTTGTTCAGTGTTCTAAATCTATTTTCTTCTTTCTTCTTTTCCTTCATGAATGACCTGGAAGGTGGAATATTTTGAAGACATAAAAGCTCGGTCCATAATCCCAAACCTGGCTAAAGAGGTGAGATAACCTGCTGCTGACCTTGGCCAAATAGTCTATGTGTGTATCCTCTTGGGTGCATGTGTTTGATATTTATCACAGATCCTGGTATTTTCACAGCAGCATGGCTCTGAATCCCAGTACTTCAGTGTTTTGAGCCGCAGCCTGTGAATTGTACTTTTGCATGACTCAACAGGCCCGTTGTGTACCCAGATGGAGTGTGACAGTTTCGTGTTTAAGCGACAGCTGCACCACCTGTGTGTGCAGGTGTGAGTTAGCATGTGCGACCTTTAAATCTGTCCTATACTGCAGTTCCGTTTTATACTGTCTCATAAGAGGATGGTGGCATGGAGCTGGCGGGCATGGGCCCCGATTTAAAGGGACCCGGGCTGTGCGCTCATTGGAGGAGAGGGAGGCGTGAACTTTGCCTGGCAAGAGAGAGGAGAGGAGGAGGTGGCTTTTCTCTCTCTCTTTGGCTGCTCTGTCTGTCAGTCTGTCTGCTTTCCAGTCTCTCTCTCTCTCTCTCTCTCTCTCTCTCTCTCTCTCTCTCTCTCTCTCGCTCTCTCTCTGCGTCAGGCCTGGGAGGAAAAGTGGCGGGCAGGATTGCCAAAGTTTCCAGTCATCTGAGGTAAAGGGAGTCAAAGTTAGTGGGTCACACATGCGTGCATGTGCATACGTGTGATGATGATGCCGGTGTTTGTGTGCGACTGTGTGAGCAAGCACGTGGCAGAGTGTTTATGGGCTGGAGCAACATGTAGCATCAGAATTAGACAGAGTTAGCAGTGGTGTTTCTGAGAATATGTGGAATTACCAGTAAGTTTAATCATTTATTCTGGACTGTACTCACTCCACTGCTGTAAAATAAAACAGACAGTCTCAGCAGCACCATCAGTCAGTTTGTTGTGAGAAGATGCTTCCTGTCATGCTTATCGGCTCTCAGAATGCTCTGTAAAAACTGCGAATTGGCATCGTTAAGCTTTGTGAGGTATTTTGCTGTGATGCAGAAGTTAACATCAGCCTGGTTTAGCATACAGTGACAGTTCTCACGTTGTCTGCATTAAGTAATTTCTCAGCTTTACCCAGAAATCCTCATATGATGCAATGGCCCCTTAAAGCAACAGCTGTGAATATGAAGGTCTTTCAAGGCTCCAAGAAGAGACAAAGAGGCGGCATTTCTATATAGAAATATATTTCTATATTTCTATATATTTCTATATATTTCTATATCTATATATTTTCTATATTGTTTGACTTTCCATTGACGTAATGAAGCTGTGGCGATAACCTTAACATGAAAGTGTGCTGAAATTGACTGTAAACTGACTGTACTTTACTGTATGTTTGATCTATGGAGCAAACATACATCACCCCAGTTTGTTCATTTGAAAGACTGAAAGTAACATAGGAGGGAGAGCCACATTAAGGAGCTCACGGAAAGTCTGTAGTAATGGCTCATTTCGAGGTGTGTGGAATCCCCTAGCGTGACGGGAAAGGGTTAACGCTGACCTGGATTTTGCAGCAACAGTAAGTTGCCGATGACATCACAACTGTAATTATAGTTCAGACCCGCCCCGGAGGCCTCTCACGTGACACTCTGTGTGTATGTATTTTTGAATGTTTTTGAGTGTTTAAAGTTAAAACGGCAAAAAGCAGTCAGGTTTTTTCCTTCAGTTCACCTGAAATAAAGGGCACTGATGGGGGAACACTGATTTGTGTTCTTGGAAATGTTTGTCAATGTAATTCATGACGCTAAAAATTAATTTATTCATAGACTGGTTGTATTCTACAGGTGCCACCATGTGTAAATAGAAATTGTTTTGACTAAATTTTTGGAATTTTGAGAAAGCTGGATGTTGAAAATGGATGAAAACAATTTTAACAAACTGATGCATTTTTATCCCTTAACACATGGCAGGTTTCCTGAAAAACAGCACACACCCACAAGCTTCTGTCTAAGCTTATTGTTTGCATAACATCACATGGGCTGTTTTTTTCCTGTCTGTCCTTCCAACCAAACATTCCAAAGTCCAGTGGACTGGCTGACAATGATTGTTTTTTAGTAAAATTTTCTTACAAGATACTTCCTTACAGTTAGTTTAAACATATATTGCGAGTTACACAAATTGGAAAATTTGGATAGGCTCCATTTGGGTCAATATACATCGTATCGCAACACATTGCAACGTTCCTTTGAAACTGTGCATTTATATCAGTAATCAGGTGGCTCATACTACAGTAGATTTGGACTTTGAATTTATGTTAGCCTTAGCACAATGAGGGCTGATAGTACATAGATGAAATTATAAACTGAAGTTCCAGAATATCATGAATTTTGTATTTCATGAATGTTTCATAATAAAGTGACACAGTAGGGCTGTGTGTGTGTGTGTGTGTGTGTGTGTGTGTGTGTTAGAAAGAAAACAGGTTGTTTCTATAAGTCAGTGCTCTAGCTTTCCCAATGTCAGAAGGTTGTAAACTGATACAATCTTCACAGCTAGAAGAAATTATTCTTGTTTCCATGGTACAAAAGCCATGTTTTCTCAGAAACATCTCTTCAGCTGTGTGAAGATGCATTTGAGATAATATAATATCTCAAATTACATTGGTTGTAATGCAGTGTCAGGAACTTCATGGTATGGCCAAGTACATGTTTGGATTGAAATACTGTCTCCTTCCAGCCCTGACCATCATATTTTTTATATCCAAGTCTGTTGTTTTTGTAGAGTTAAACACGCTTGTCCTTCACTATGGCTCAGCTTGTGGCTTTGCCACTCCAGTGGAATGGATGACTGCATTACTGCAGGTAATAAAAAATGAATGGACAGGATGTGCTCTGGCACGTCAGCTGAGAACTAGCTCAATAACTGTGTGTTGTCTCTCTCTGTTTATCTTATTTCTGACCCACGCTGTAATTTCTACCCTGGATCTAATTTCATACTGCACACAGTCTTTCCCCTATGATGTTTGGATGAAATGTTTATCTGATGTTTTCATTTATTGCTCTTTGTGTTTGTAGAAATTTTCAGAAAATGTTTTTTTCCTGATTTTGACAGTCCAAAATTGGCCTGCACTCTGCAGCTCAAATATTTAGATGTGAATGTTGGAGCAAAGCAATAGTGTGTATTGTACTGTAATTGTATATCAAAGAATGGTTGAGGCAAAACAGGACGTGCACTGTTGCAATGCACATGGTAACATTTTTAAAGAGGCGCAGGCCCTTTCAAACCAGCTATGTCTGACTTGAACATATGGGGAGCTAATCTTAGCTGTACTCCTGAGAGAGACAAGACTGGCAGCCAGCCACCGTGGAGGGCTGGAGAGATAGTGTTCTCTTTTGTAGGACTTATTTTGTCATAGAACTTTATCAGTTTCAAATTTTAAGGTTTTAGCAGCTGATTTTCCCCAGCATGGATTGAGCTGTGATGGTTTGATGGAGCTTTGATCTATCTGAAATCAATCTTTAAAGCCAGTGCTTCAGTGGTTTATTTGAAAGCCAAATGAAAGCAACGTCCACTGGGTAATGGATCAGGTTTCTCCTGCATTAAGTTCTCTATCTATCTCCTACACAATGATTGTCTTTCCAATTCTGTCTGCCCTTCTTTGTCTTCTACCATTCTGCTACTTTCTGCTTGTCCTCATTCTCTAATCCTCCTCTCATCGAATTTCACCTCCTTTTTTTCCTCTCCTCCTAAACTTCTCACACAAAGACCACTCTTTGGGCTGTGTTTTTCCTGCTTTTCATACCTCCTCTCTTCCCTCCATCTTACTAAGTGATGAGGGGCGCTCCTCCCTTCCCCCTCTTTCTCTCTGTCTGTCTCTCCCTTTCTCTTTGTGAGTATTTGCGGGGTAAAACGAGGAGGAGGGGGGCTCAGCTGAGTTGTGCGTGCTGACTTGCATGTGCCATGTTTTAGGCACGATGAATTATGACACCCACCCACATCTACATCCTCCACTTCTTCACCCTAAAGAACAAAGCAATAGGGACTGTCTAAAATATAGAGTATGCAAAATAAATAAGAGAATAATATGAGAAACAAAACAAAGGTGTTGAACAATAGAAAGATATAAAGAGAGGGATTTCTAAATACAACTATGAGAGACATCAATGAAAAGGTTAGTTAAGACAGACTGATAAACAGAAGTGGATATCTTGTTAGTCCCCAGTGAATGACGGTGGTATTCATGGTCTGTCCCTGACCTAACAGACTCTGTGACCCTAAGTTGATTTGCATTTGTGTGCACACGTGTGGCTTTGCGGTTCTCTGCACACGTTTGTGTGTGTGCTGCTGAAAGCGGTTGTAGGAATTTCTTAGAAAGTAGTTCACAGCCTAAAAGTCCTAAAAGTGTCTCTAGATAGGGCCTGGTTTGGTGTACACATGTTGTATTTGTGTATGTGAAGAAAGCAGTTTCATAAACAGATAAGAAGAGGAAGGGTGTGTGTGTCTGTTTGTGTTCCTGTTGTGTGTGATAGAGAGTGGAAGATTTTGAATGGACTGGCTGTAATAGATTGTATTAAAGAGAAGCTGGCTGTGTCGTCTTGTGTTAAGATCTTCCAGTGATATTTGTATTATCTTGAAATTTTGCACATTTGCGAATGCTAGGCCAAGCAGAAAAGAAGAGCAGTTCATTTCTCTCTTGATTTCAATGGTTTTCTATTAGCTGCTTGTTCCCTGTGGATGTACTGCAGTATTTTGAATGTATGCACAAGCATTTAAACATTGTCATACTCACAGAATGTGTGTATCTGTGTATGTTTATGCTACGGTCTGTTTCCAGTGATTGTTTCCAGTGTGTTCTGTGGGTGTTTTTTGTAGGTGGTGGTTTGATGAACTATTTCTTATTTTTGGGTGATTGTAGGTTCTAGGGAGAAGAGAAGAGCATCAGAGTCACAATAAGAGATGATCACATGTTCTGATCATCATAACTGCTGAAGTTACTCAGCATTGTTCTGAGAATCAGGCATGGTTTGGCTATTGCTGGAAATGAATCTGAATCCTTTGTTATTTGTGCTGCTGTTCTAAGACTTCCCAATAAGTAGTTGAAAGCTATGGGGTTTTATTTGGTCAAATGGCCAAGTACTGTTACTTGCATATCACTGTATGATATTATCACACGTCACAAATCATACTTGATCAGTGTTGGGTCTTTAGACAGTGTGTGACCCTTAATTGTTCCAGGGGAACTTTCACGTTAAGAATGTTTTGTGTGTAAGCATCTGTCTAGCAGCATATTTCAATCCTGTCTAGTAGATTACAAACATGGCAGGTCAAGCACTCACGTATCATACACGTTTAGCGTTTCATGTGTGGTTTAAGATTCAGATTGATGAGTAAAGACATGACAGAAAGAGCATTCAGTGGTGACCTTTATCTTTTATTGAAATGCCAAACCTTTCCGTGTATTAAGCACATCCTTCTATAAACCTGTTTAGTTTCACATCCTTCATGTCCCTTTGTGTTTGATCAATAATCATCTGTCTTGTGACATTGTGGATGTTTGTGCCTCACTTAGTAGGCTTTTATCTTATTTTGAAACATTTAAGACAACTCTGGTAGTTACTGTAATGGAGATGCAAAGGTCCTCTGTGTGCTATGTCTACTTGTGAATCAAGATTTTTTGTATAGTTTGTTAAACTGATAATATGCGCCAGGTCTGTATAATTCTTTCATAATCAGCAGCGCCATCTTCACATTGATGTTTCAGTTGGTATCATTGGTAACACTTTACAATAAGGTTCTATTTGTTAACATTAGTTTATGTTGGTATAAGCCAACAGAAAAAAATATTTTTAACAAATCATGAAACAATTTTTACAGCATTTATTAATATGAATACAACTGTTCATTGATTGTTCATTGTGCATTAATTAATGTTAACAGATACTTTTGATTTTATAATATAAAATATATAAAAATACTATTATTAAATATATATATATATACATAATGTATGGGTTATGTATAGTTTTGTTACTGTATTTTAGCGCAGAGTCTCGTAACATGCTACGCTAAACATGCGTTCTTTCTCAGTGTTAATGGTGCAAACCATTTACTTGATAAATTCAAAAGACAGCTGGTGTCTAAAGCCTAAAAATACTGTTAGCAGTGTTGCTCTGTAATTCATGTTATGTCAGCTCTGTGTTGTTTTGGTTTTGTTAGCTTTCTCTTGTGACAGGAAGGGTGAGGTAACTGCAGGGTACGAGAACTGCTGTGTCACTCTGGAAGGGAGCTAGGGAGTACGTTTAAGTGGGTGAGAGACTGAGTGTGTAAGGGGAGGCTCATTCACATTATGTGTTGTGACATCTGCCTGGCCCTCTATCATAAACTGTGAGCATTGAACTCATCTGGTGATGTAACTGTAACGTCATTAGAGTTCCCTCTCTCCATTCACTCTCTCCAGTACTCTCTCTCATTTACTCGCTTCTCCTTCGCCAGTGACAGTGCACTTTACCTCTCTGCCTGGGCTTATGTCTGTGTGTGTTTGTCCACGGGGTTGCCTTGCTCTTATACTGTTGACAATGGCGATCCAACTGGCAAGACTCGAAGATCGAGCGAGTGAGCAAAACACTCCAATCAGAAAGTAAGATGAGAGATTTGCGAATTGAATCACGTAACGAGAGGTTATGAGGGGTAAACCTGCAGTCAGCAGTCACAATGCCAGAGCGATGTTGTGGAGCAGCTTTATGGTGACCATTAGAGACAGCTGCAGTGTTTTTCTCTTCTTCTGCATAGAATCGGTGCAGAATCAGACTGCAGTGGTGATGGAAGGAGAAATGTAAACGTAGAAACGGAGGGAAGATGCCAGCAAATGAGGGAGAAAACAGAGCTAAGAAGCTAATACGGGCTAGTAAGCAGGCATTCGAGGACATGCGTTGGCATGAAGCGGAGGAACCATGTTTAGGCAAGAAAGAAAGCGCAAGAAAAGGGTCGGTACAGGGAAAATAAGAGCGTGGTATAGACCAAGACTGATACAAAATTCTTGTTCTTTACATCTGAACACTTACCGTAGTTTGCTTTTTTGAAATATACTGCTCCTCCTACTCCCTCATCCAAACATTTCCTTTTCTCCATCCTCACAAGCGCCTCATCTCTCTCCCGAATGGAACAAACTGCATCCATAAGTCAAACTAGTTAATCAGTAGCAGCATTGTGCCTGAACGTCTGTGTGTTATGTGCCAATTATTGTATTTTCTCTCAAATTGTTGAGCTTTCTGTCTCTCTGCGGTTTCTGTCAATCCTGCTGTACCTCTGTCAGCCGCTTTGCTTTCCTTCTCACATCCTGCGGTCCTACATTTGTTTTTGACTCTTTTGTTACTGCTTGACTCTTATATATTTACAGTCTCTATAAGCGCATGTATGTCTGTCCCCTTGTGTATGCTTTATGTAGACTGTGTTCTAGATGAGCACTGTGTATGCTTTATGTAGACTGTGTTCTAGATGAGCGCTGTGTATGCTTTATGTAGACTATGTTCTAGATGAGCACTGTGTATGCTTTATGTAGACTGTGTTCTAGATGAGCGCTGTGTATGCTTTATGCAGACTGTGTTCTAGATGAGCGCTGTGTATGCTTTATGTAGACTGTGTTCTAGATGAGCGCTGTGTATGCTTTATGTAGACTGTGTTCTAGATGAGTGCTGTGTATGCTTTATGTAGACTGTGTTCTAGATGAGCGCTGTGTATGCTTTATGTAGACTGTGTTCTAGATGAGCGCTGTGTATGCTTTATGTAGACTGTGTTCTAGATGAGTGCTGTGTATGCTTTATGTAGACTGTGTTCTAGATGAGTGCTGTGTATGCTTTATGTAGACTGTGTTCTAGATGAGTGCTGTGTATGCTTTATGTAGACTGTGTTCTAGATGAGCGCTGTGTATGCTTTATGCAGACTGTGTTCTAGATGAGCGCTGTGTATGCTTTATGTAGACTGTGTTCTAGATGAGCACTGTGTATGCTTTATGTAGACTGTGTTCTAGATGAGCGCTGTGTATGCTTTATGTAGACTATGTTCTAGATGAGCACTGTGTATGCTTTATGTAGACTGTGTTCTAGATGAGCGCTGTGTATGCTTTATGCAGACTGTGTTCTAGATGAGCGCTGTGTATGCTTTATGTAGACTGTGTTCTAGATGAGCGCTGTGTATGCTTTATGTAGACTGTGTTCTAGATGAGTGCTGTGTATGCTTTATGTAGACTGTGTTCTAGATGAGCGCTGTGTATGCTTTATGTAGACTGTGTTCTAGATGAGGGCTGTGTATGCTTTATGTAGACTGTGTTCTAGATGAGCGCTGTGTATGCTTTATGTAGACTGTGTTCTAGATGAGGGCTGTGTATGCTTTATGTAGACTGTGTTCTAGATGAGTGCTGTGTATGCTTTATGTAGACTGTGTTCTAGATGAGCGCTGTGTATGCTTTATGTAGACTGTGTTCTAGATGAGTGCTGTGTATGCTTTATGTAGACTGTGTTCTAGATGAGTGCTGTGTATGCTTTATGTAGACTGTGTTCTAGATGAGCGCTGTGTATGCTTTATGCAGACTGTGTTCTAGATGAGCGCTGTGTATGCTTTATGTAGACTGTGTTCTAGATGAGCGCTGTGTATGCTTTATGTAGACTGTGTTCTAGATGAGTGCTGTGTATGCTTTATGTAGACTGTGTTCTAGATGAGCGCTGTGTATGCTTTATGTAGACTGTGTTCTAGATGAGCACTGTGTATGCTTTATGTAGACTATGTTCTAGATAAGTGCTGTTTCCTCCACAGTTCAAAAGTTTGTCAGTTTGGTTGGGAGTCGTTAATATGCATTTTGTGTATAAACTTTTTTAATCTCACACTTCACAGCTTCATTCTTTCAGCTGCCTGTGATCAAAACTAAATCAGCATCATGTGATGTCCGCTGGGTAAAGCACACAAGTAAAGAGCCCTTAGAAACTGCAGAAAGCCGAGGGATGTGTTGTAATGGCAGGAATAAATATATCAGAGCCACTCATTTCCCTTTCCTTGTTTGTTTTTTTTGTGTGTGCTATTTTTAGACATTAGACAGCAGCAGCCATTTACTGTTTGAGTTGACCGTTTGCATGTAACTGCGGCAGCCTCCATCTTATGAAAGCACTCAGAATACACAGCCTAGATCAGACCATAAAACATCACCAGAACACCAGAGCTGTTGGTTTTCAATATTGCAATGATTTCTGCTCTCATGTAAGCCAGAGATCTGCGTTCATTACGTCGCAATAGCCAGCCAGTTCGCCACCCTCTCCATTCTGCAGCAGCTGTATTTCCTGCATGCTCCCCATTCCATCGTACGTGCCCAGTGTAGCTCAGATAATGGCCTCTCTCACTCTGCACACACAGAAAAGAGGAGGGGAGGAGGAAAAAGAAGGGAGGGGAGAGAGCGAGCAAGCGAGAGAGAGGTGGGGGCTGTACAGCAAAGCAGACAACAAATGCAAAAGCAGAAAGAAAGAAGGAGAATATAGAAAAAGGGGAAGGGAGGAGCAGAGAGATAATGAGAGAGAGAGAGAGAGAGAGGGGCGTCAGTGGTGGTAAGAGGAGAGACAGAGCGAGCGAGTGTGTGTGTGTGTGAGTGGGGGAAGTGTGTTTGACAGAGTGCGTGTATGCGTGTGTGTGTGTGCCGCACTGCCTGGCTGACCGAGAAGAGAGAAAGAAGAAAGACTGAAAAGAGAAAAGAAGGATCCTGTACTGGATTTCCACTGGCTAGCTTTTTCTGCACTGATGCGAAAGCCGTATTCCATGCACTTTCCTGTCCACGTTTCCCACCTTTGTCTCTCCAGCATTTCTGGGACAACTAGACCACTGTGAGTAAATCCATTCTGTTTCATTCGCTCCCTGTTTTAAATGGCTTTGTGTTTGGATGGTTAAATGTGAGAATATGGTGTATGAGCGTGTGTGGAGGGTGTCTTACCATGTTCAGCTGTCTACTGTCAGGGTTTAAATCCCATCCGCGCTCTCTCTCTTTTTGTCTTTGTGTTATCAAGCACTGAGACAGCTGAAAGGCTGGAGACAGATACAACATGTCCTCAGTTCAGCATGCACAGTTTAAAGGGCAGCTCATACTTCAGAGTTAAAGTGGTTGTGCAGTCTCTTCTGGTTGGGTGTGTTAATGTTTTGGTAGTAGTAGCTGTGTGAGTCTTGAGAAGAGAGAGTTTTGGCAGCAATAGAAGCCCTGGCACACCTCATATAATTGTCTAAGCACGTGCTGTTTGCTGTCAGACAGGTGTGTTTTTGCAGGTGTACAACTCATATATGTATGTCACCACCCTGATATCTGATTTGATCTTGTGTTGTAATATCTCGCTGATTTTTGAAGTACAAACGTCTGCTTAATGTCTTCTTGTAAACCCGGTTCTGGTACAAACACTTTATTGTGAAAGTTGCTTGTCTGTGTGCATGCGGGTGTTCATTTCTTTCTAAAAAGAGGAAGAAGCGTCTGATGTAAGAATTGCACAGTTAAGCTTTTTAAGAAAGACTCAACATGTGACCAGCATTGATAAGTGAATATCTAGCTTGCACTCTGTGTCAGACACATGCTTTTGAATGGAAACATACACCCAGTCTGCTGAGCAGCTGGCACACAGCCCGATGGGGGTCCGAGCAGACACCACTCACAGAAGGTGAATTCATAGTGTCTGAACAACTTGTCTATCGAGAATGTATCAAAAGGCCTGGCAGAATAAAGGTACAATGAGAGGTTCAGACATATTCAAAGATTTAGTTACTAGACTATTTAGATTAGTTGGATGCTGTTAAAGTGAACTTGAGAGGTGGAGACATATGTGTCAAGTCTCACCAGTTGACACGTCACTTTAACCAGAGCCTATTTGTTTAAACATTTAAATATATTCAAATATTGTATCAGATATTGTGGATGTACCACAATACAGAACGAGTGCTTAAAATACATGTGAATTGATGGAGTTGCTTATATTAGTTTTAATTGGGTGTTTAATTTGGAGAAGTGTGCTCTATATTTTCGAATAAACTTATAGTTATAGTTACATTTGAGATAAAAATAATTTATTTGTAACCTGTTATTGCCCTTTCACACTTATCTGGAACCAGCTCCCAATTTTTATTAATTCTTTTAATAATTATGGGGGAGCTTAAGAGACCAGCAGAGAGTATACTGGAGAACTAAGAACCAGGGAGAGATTCTTAGTACGTTGACTTTTATGTTGACATTACTAGTTCTGTTGTAATTGTAAATATGCATTTGTTGAACTGACAGTTGAACTGGTTTCCTATTGATCCCTATTGTGTCTTTCTAAAAGATACCTAAGCCCAGTACAAAACATACAGGGGTCCCAAACATTTGGACATATTAGGGATGTTTTATTGCATATCATACAAAAGTTAGAGCCAGTGTAGCCGCAGTCATTACACTGTTAGTGTTAGCGCCTGCTTTAAAAAAACACAACACAAAGATAACCATAGGCCTTTTTAAGTTACCTTAATTAAATGTGTTCCTTTGAAAGCAGAAAGGAAAGACAAAATGAGAGAAGAACATGAGGGATCGAAAGTATCAAATAGTCTTCTCTCAGAGAAAGCAGCAAACTTGTAGAGAATATAGATATAAATCATTCCAACGGGTCAGAGTACATCATCTGGTTAATAGAGGTTGATGATTGTCATTGTTCCAGAGACAAATGTAGATGGTGGTGAGAATGTTTGTGTTAATAATTCTGCAGTAACATTTTGTAAAAACAGCATTTGCCCTACATGTTTGTATGATGTAATCACTGTAACAAATAAAAACCTAATGGGTACTACAAAGTGTATTGAATAGGATATATGTATACAGGTACCTATTTTGAAATAATGTCAAGTAACTGTCTTTCTGTGTCCTACAGA
The DNA here is from genome assembly GCA_036877525.1 of Chromobotia macracanthus. Lineage (NCBI taxonomy): Eukaryota > Metazoa > Chordata > Actinopteri > Cypriniformes > Botiidae > Chromobotia > Chromobotia macracanthus. The sequence continues at coordinate 317,756 of JAZGTH010000010.1, forward strand.
CTGTTTCTGTGGTGGGTTCAGTGGATGGCCCCAAAGGAAGAGGCCAGATGGAAATTGGGTCCCATAACCGCCTGGAAGAAGGCGTGTTAAACCATGAACTGTCTAATGGGCTAAGAAAACTTGCTGCAAATGAAGAAAATACTTGTGAAGTCGGTGGCGTGGCCAGAGAGCAACACCAGCACAGCCACCAGGAGGGGGCTAGATGTATTTCCCAGACAACAGGCTGGGGCCCTGAGCCTGCTGGGGAGGCGAATCCTGAATCTCATCATGGTGCTTGGAGCAGGCCAAATTCCAGCACACCAGTGAATGAAGTGGATATGGAGGATGCAAGAACCCTGGTTGCCTTTTCTGCTACTGTGGGCTCACTGCCCCTTTACAGCAACCATCAACCTTCTCAGACGCCAACAGATCAGCTTTATGAAAGGTTTAACCAGGAGATGTCTAATGGAAGTAAAGAGGCCAGGCAAAAAGGTGTGGATGGTGAGTTTTGCCCCCCTGAAGATCTAATCACACTTCAGGCTGCACTGAGCAAAGCCCGTCATGGCCACAAGCCACCTAACTGTGACTGTGATGGCCCAGACTGCCCTGACTACCTGGAGTGGCTGGAGAAGCAGATAAAAATGGCAGCTAACTGCCAGAATAAAGGGTCCTGTAAGATTTCTGATGCTCCTCCACAGCCACATCTACAGCATCCTCATGCTCAGTCCCAACCTCAGCAATGCAGTAGTAACCCCTTGTTTGGGCAAGACACAAATTCACCACCTTCTTTTAACCAGCTTTCAGCTCCTAGACCCCTTGGCCCACCAGCACCCATTCCCTGCTCCCCTAGTGTTCTGTCTATAGCCAAGGAAAGAAATGTTAGTTTGCAAACAGCTATTGCAATTGAGGCCCTGACCCAGCTGTCAGCCACTGTCCCACAAACTGTTGTTCCTCCAGGTGAGTCTTCACCTGCAAATCACCATCAACATCTGTCAACCTCTAACCTTCAGGGTATGCCACAATTGGTCTCTTCATCCCCTGGCCCTCTTTCTTCTTCCTCTGCCTCATCTGCTTTGCCACAGTCCATACCGCCTGGAAATTACTCTCACCATGAGCCATCATCATGGGAGCATCAGAGGTCTCAATCTCAGGGTGAGGCCTCTGTATCTAGGTCACCTCACTATGTTTCCCAGTACCCATCCTCAAAGTCCCAATTTACAGGCCTGCACCCCTCAAACTCTAACCCCCTACCCCAGCAGTGGCACCAAGGCACAGCTGGAAGCTGTGAGAAAAGCTCCCCTCTGAACCAATGGATGATGGTGAACACGGAGTCTCAGCCTAGCTTTGTAAACCCATCCCACGGCAGCAGTGACCCAGTGTCCGAGCTAAAGCAGCTTCTTGGAGACACTGGTGGAAAGAACACCAACTCAGCCTTCAAGTTCCTATTTCCTCACAACAACCTGCAGGATGGTCACAAAGGCAGTATTACAGGGGTGCCTTACAAGCAAGTGGACACAAAGAAGTACCCAGGTTCAGGGTGTGCAGCCATGGGCCAGGAAGGCATGGTAAATGGCCAACAGCAGTTCAATGGTCAACAGTTTTCCCCCACCATTAGGCATTCAACTCAGGCAGCACTACAACAGCATCTTCACCATAAACGTAACCTCTTTTGTAATTCCCCAGGCTTTGGCTCTTTAGCCCCTATGGCTTGTCAGAATCTCCGTAAATGGTGGCCGCAGGCTCTTCCAGACAGACCTGTAACCATTAAACAGGAGCGAAAAGAACCCAAAAGAAAAAAGAGTGCTCAAAGTTCTCCTCTTCTCAAGCAGCCAGTAGGTGAGCAGTATGGTCCTCTGGGTGCACCCCTCCCAAAACCAAAACAGATTGTTATCAAGAAGCATAAACAGAAAGCCTCTCAACCAACTTTCCTCCCCCAGAGCCAAATTTCGATAATTAAACCACCCCTCCTTATCCCAGGATATGCACCATCTCTATCCCAGCCTGTTCCATCTTTATCTGGCATGGAAGCTGGGCTTTTTCCCTCTCAGGTGTTTGAGAGTCACCCAGCCTCAACCCAGTCTCAGGAATCCATTTTAAATAGCAGTAGTGCACCCATCTCTGAAAACACACAGTCATCTTCTTCCCCTGTGTCTGTCTTAGCAACATCCACCCAAAAGGTGGTAGCATGTTCAGGCCCAGTGGGGTCAAATCAAAGTTTCCCAGCAACCAGTATCACACCTCAGACCTCTACAATGCAGTCCACCTCCTGCCTGACAGGTCTTGGCAATTTGGACTCAAAATTTGAAGAGCTGATTCGTCAGTTTGAGGAGGAGTTTGGGGACACCATTTCCTCAGCTACTAACACAAACAGTTCAGAGTATGGCCCTGCTCAGTCATTGGTGAATGAGCCACAGACAAACTCAAACTCAGGACAAGCCAAACCTGAGTCACCATTCTCAAAGCAGCCAAATAACTGCCCTCCTGAGTCTGAGCCCATGGATGAAGGTCACAAGGAGATGACTGAGAGAGTGAAGGAAGAAACCCAATTGCCACTGAAGCAGGTCTGTACTGTTAAACAAGAAAGTGAGGAATGTGAGGTGGACGTAAAACCTTCTGTGCAGCTCCCGTTTGTGGCTCAGGAGGCATTTGTGGAACAACAGCACCCCTTTATCACACCTTTCTCTCCTCCAACTAAACGCATAAAGATTGAGTCCTCTGGTGGTTTAACAGTGCTCTCCACAACTGCATCCTTTTCTGCAGATGGTGAGGGGGAAGAACTGAATACTCCCACAAAGGATGGCTTTTCTTCCCCCCCGTCACTTAAAGGTTTTCTTGAGTCACCATTGCGCTACCTGGACACTCCCACCAAGAGCCTACTGGATACACCTGGGAAAGATACCCAAGCTGAGTTTCCAACCTGTGACTGTGTGGGTAAGTGTATTCCAAAAGTTCGGCGTAGCAAATTCTCCTTAATTAAAGGGCTGAAAACAAGGCAAGGACACTAACATTTACAAGCAAAAAGTAAACTTAGATATACAGACATTTTAGAGTGATTGGTATGAGTGATTTTATATTATTTCACATCACAGCATGGCACAGGATACTGAATCCTCCCATGCTATTGATATCTGAAGGCAACAATGAATGTGATTGTGCATTAAAGTTTAACCACAGGCATTTTTGTCTTCATTTGTGTTTGCAGTTTTTTATTGCAATTTCAAGACTTTAATATGGATTAAACTGATCATCAGAATTCTCTTTAGAAAGCCACAAATGTTTCTTGTACAACTAATAAGTTCTGCATCAGCACATTTCTTAGGCTAGTGTTGGACCATGTCTAAGAATGTACGCTCCACCAGGGGCCTGTGCATTACTCTGCTGTTTGTTCCCTGTGCCTCTTGCACAACAATAGGTTTGAAGAAAGGAGCCCATTGTAATTCTGTGGGCCAGTGCAGTGCAGTACAGCGTCGTCTGACTGTTTAGGCTGTTGGTACAGTGAGTACAGCTAGTTTCTGCAGGGGAGGCAGACACAATGGAGGGAGTCTGTTCGTATATCATATGATACACTGTGGCCAAACATCAAAGAAGGGAGGGAGTACGGAGGACAGGATGAGAAGTGATGGATGGCAACCTGTCAGCTTTCCCCAGTACTCTTATTTGATCTTTTCAGTGGTTTTAGCAATAAATAAAGTGTGTGAAAATTGTTCTGTTCTGTACTGTTTCATTTACATTAGCTATGCATAAGCAGGGCATCAGTCAGTTTTAACACTTATAACATATTGTCCTTTTATAGACAATACGTTATATGTTTACTGCATCTCATCTCCTCATTATATAGGTAATATCCAGTATGAAAGTTTTGTAAAATGTAAATTCCAGTATTTGCCAAATACTGAAGTGTAAAGTGCCATTTAAAAATGAGTTTAGTAAAGGGTAGTAAACTGTATGTGAACACATGTTGGAGCTTGACTGTTTGTCTAAGAGAAAAGGACAGACAGGACATTTCCATAGTGAATCTCTATAGCACACTGTCAGCACCACAGAGAACACCCAGTGTCATTTAATACTTACAAACACACCCTGACAGTAGTACCTTCAGCAGTTCTACACTCTTTATTTATTTTCTATATGTATGTCGTTTTGACTTTGTCTTTCCTCTTATTTCTACTCTATCCCAGCTCTATTACAGTATTCTTTTCAGTATTCTTATATGGTATTCTCCTTTTTTACACCTATTGTTGGTGTTTCTATCCTGCTGAGTAAGCACATATTAAGCAGCCTCTGTTTTTCTTGATTTTTTTACTCTAGTCACGCCTTTATCCCTACATAGAGTGGAATGTGACCTTAGATTGCCTCTTTCCCAGACAAGTTCTCTCTGTCTGTTTATTCCCGTCTTTTGCTTACCATAAACATTCTCATTGACTTACTATCTTTCAAATCAAATTACACATTAAAAGTCTAAATTGATAATATCATTTGGATTAGCTGTTGTTGCATTAGAAATTATTCATGGATCAAAATTTGACAACATACTGCCTGTGGGAGATTAATGTTATGTCTTAACCTGTGTTGATCCCTCTCTGTATTTCTTTTCTAGATCAAAGCTTAGAGAAGGATGAGGGTCCATATTACAATCATCTTGGATCTGGGCCGACCATGGCTTCTATCAGAGAACTGATGGAAAAGAGGTGAGAGGCACCAGTCGGATTCTTAATTGGCTGACATTGTGTTCTGTATGTCTCCAGCTGTGGGCAGGGTTGACTGCAAACTTTACAATACTCTGCATAAACACACTCACACTGCAGATAGATATAGGAATCATCTGGTGTTTTCAGTATTTTAGTAGGAGGTTACAAATTAATGTAGCCGGAGCAAAACTTCTTAAAATCATGATTTGTATTCCACATACAATGGATAACAATCAGACAATATATGTTTTATCTGCTTTTTAAAAGTGTATTTAAACCTCCAAAACCACAAAGGAATACAGTGGACCCCACATAGCTCTGGCAGCTGGATCATGGCAACAGAAGTATCTCTCATCCTCACTTCTGCCATTTGCTCGCCACCCTCCACCCACCTTCGTTCTGTATGATCCTGTCCCCAGGGAATTCCTGACCCAGAAACCAACATGAAACTGGAAATATCACCATCAACAGATCCACACAAGGGAGTGAGAAAGAGAGACAGAAAGAATTAATAGCAGATGAAGATAGAAGGAAATTGAAAGAGGTGAAGTGATGAAAAGGGTGTGGGAATAAAGGTTTACAATAAACATTAAGCAGTGAGTGCCCTGTTTTCAGCAATAGGAAACTTTCCCTTCTTCTCAACTACACTATTTCAGGTAGGGCAGTTTAAGAGAGGACAGGATGTGAAGGACAGGAAATGATCCAACCTATATTCAAACTTGGGTCACTGGCACACAAGCACCACCATGCAACATGTCACAGCATGCACATCACTGAGCTAGGTCTCTTACTGAGTCCTTTATCTTGCCAGCCTTTGAAAACTTCCATTACTAGTACTGTAATGATCATTCAGTGGCATACAAAAAGATCACCAGGGTGCCACCTGCCTTTTCTCCTGTAAGCACTCTTGTACACGTTATCTACCTGTTTCTTTATTTGGAAGCTCATTTAGCGCATGGTGGCTGTATTTCTATAAGGTAAGAAAAAAGCGGGGGCTGGTGAATACAGGAAGAACCTCCCCACTTGTTTGTCTGTCAGTGAGTGACTATAGCCGTCTTAAGCCTTTGCTTGACCCTTTTGTGGCCTTTGACCTCATAGTCCACCCCTGTGACTCCGGTTTTAGCTAAATGGTGGTATTTATGCTCAAAACATGCTGTTGTCATTCTCTGTCCACTGAGAGTTTAATTTTAGCAGACCTGTGATTGTTCACTTATGAACATGGACCATCACACTCAAATGTGTGTAAACATCCTTTGTGTTCTTTTATTTGTCTGCTCATTTCTGCACACAAAATATACTTTAGTATAGAAAGACAAAACATGTCTTTATGAAGGTTGTGGTGGGCTGTTTTTGTCACATTGTCGTGGTCTATAATTTAAAGTTGGAGGTCTGTCTGTCTCCTCATCAGGTTTGGAGAGAAGGGTGACGCTGTTCGTATCGAGAAGGTGGTTTACACGGGGCGAGAGGGAAAGAGCTCTCAGGGATGTCCTATTGCTAAGTGGGTAAGTGTTCTTTCACAACTCTTCCACAGTTCACAACTCTTTCTTATGTGGCATGAGTTATAAATATGCTTACGTTTACAAGCTTTTGGCAGTGACAACAGCATTTTATAACCAAACTGCATTTTTGGCATGTGGGGTTTTGGGGATGCAACTTCAGATGCAGTTGTTGTCCTCCACCGGTGCTGCATGGTTTTCAGACCTGGATGTGACCCAGATGGGTCACTTTACACTCAGTTGTAAATGTAAAATAGTTGTGAAAAAAACGGTGTGTTGATTATGACAAGATTTACACACATAGTGACTGTGTAATGATAATTGACAGGCTATTCACGACTAAATCTTTTTGTTGCATTTTTGACATGCAATAATGTTCTTTGTGAAGTTTACATGTGGGATCATGGTAGGATTGTGTTTGTCCTGCTGCAGTAAACACAAGCAACACAAGCTTGCCTTCATCATTACTGACTGTCTTTCTTAGGTGATTCGTCGAGGCAGTGAGGCAGAGAAATTGTTATGTCTGGTGAAGCAACGGGCTGGCCACCACTGTGCCAACACCATCATCATTGTTGTCATCCTGTGCTGGGAAGGCGTGCCGCGTGCTCTGGGAGATAAACTGTACCGAGAACTCACAGAAACAATCATCAAATATGGCAACCCCACCAGCCGCCGCTGTGGACTCAATGACGAGTGAGTATGAAACACTAGCATTCTATTGTCTTACCCTACTATTTAGATACCCATATACCCCATATAAACCATTAGTAAAGTCAGTTATTAGTCTTCTGAATTATTTCTTTGAAAGTTTCATTTCAATCACGCATTATAACTAGTTTACTTTTTAAGACACTATTGTCAATCATATTATAATAATAAAATGAACAAAGTCTGTAACAGTGTACTCACATAACTGATCATTTCAAGATGTTATATACTTTATACGAAGGCATTTTAAATAAACACACTTAGGATTTCTGGTAATTACACTTATGTAATCATGCAGTTTACAGGAGATAGTAATTTTATAGTGAGAAGTAATTCAGTGCATCTTGGGTGCCTTTGCAGTCGAACCTGTGCATGCCAAGGGAAGGATCTGGAAACCTGTGGAGCGTCCTTTTCTTTTGGCTGCTCCTGGAGTATGTACTTCAATGGATGCAAGTACGCTCGAAGTAAAACTCCTCGCAAGTTCAGACTGCAGGGAGACCACCCCAAAGAGGTCAGTTTCACATCACTATACGTAAATTCAGCCCCCCAGCCTAATGCAAAATTATTTCCTATCAAAAAGCTTAAATGTTGAGATACCAATATAATGATTTCAGAATATTACATATCTTTTAAAAAATGAAATATATTTTTACAGTTTATTGTTCACATTACAATGACTGTGCTTGGTAGCCCTTGTAAACTCACATTCACATTGTTAACGGTTTTCTGTGCTGGTATTGTGCAGGAGGATGATCTCAGGGATAACTTTCAAAACTTAGCCACTCATGTGGCTCCTCTGTATAAGCGGCTGGCTCCTCAAGCGTACAGTAACCAGGTAAAAACTGTCTGACTAGACTTTGTACTATTCAGTCATATTAAAAACAATGTTATATATTGTTTATAGATATATTTACATTTAGATTCTTTGTAATTAGGTAACTTATTAATTGCCTTAATAAGTGGATAAATAGGAATGCTAGAAATGTTTAAGAATTAAACAGAATCTGAATGACCTTGTCATGTAAATTGTTTCTGAATACACAAATTATATTTTGTTTATATATATATATTATATATATTATATATATATTATTTGTTTCCAGTGTGCATATGAGCATGTTGCTTCAGATTGTCGGTTGGGTTTAAAAGAAGGACGGCCATTTTCAGGAGTCACTGCATGCATGGATTTCTGTGCCCATGCTCACAAAGACCAGCATAACCTTCATAACGGCTGTACTGTGGTATGTTATTAATCATCAGTTGTGTGTTCATATATTTGGTGAATGATGTGTGATTCACTCTGAATAATGTTAAAATCTCAAAACAGCGACTGCTGTTTACGCTTTATGCTTTTTAATATTGTCACTTCCAGGTGTGCACTCTTACAAAAGAGGATAATCGCAAAGTGGGCACGATCCCAGAAGATGAACAGCTGCATGTGCTTCCGCTCTATAAGATTTCTCCAACTGATGAATTTGGTAGTGAAGAGAACCAGCACCTCAAGATGCAGACAGGAGCCATCCAGGTGCTCGCCAGCTTCCCTCGAGAGGTTAGAAAACTTCCAGAACCGGCCAAATCCTGCCGGCAGCGTCGGTTGGAGGCCAGAAAGGTTGCGTCAGAGAAAAAGAAGAAAAAGCTGCAGCTCACAGAAACCCCAGAGAAGATTCTCAAGATGGAGATTCATAACACAGAGTCACCACACCATCAGCAAGGCAATAAAGGTCAGTAGCTGAACCAACATGTTAAATTTAAATATACATAAAGCAATATATGTAGCATTACAGCTATTAAGCATTACAAGGATTAACCATTGACGATTAACTATTAACTATAACCAAGTTGCATCAGATAAAGCAGCATTAGATCTTTGGTCATTTGAGTGGCATTATTTGATCGAAGTTTGAGAATGTTGAATTGTTTTAGAAACAACTATTATAAAACTATTGTTTTAGTGTATTGTTCTGTGAGTTTATATTTAAATCATATGCTGAGTTATAAGCTTCTGAAAATGACATAACTATAAAAGATATTTTTTAAATATTTTATGTTTTGTTATTTAGCTATTCCAAAACAGGAAGTGAAGCCCACTATCAAAAAAGAGCCTGTCGCCCGCTTCCAGCCCTTCAATGGAGCCATACGTGGCTACTCAGCACTAGGGAATGGCAAGACAACCCCCGATCCCCACAGCATGAACAGTTCGTTCTCCTACCCTGGTAACTATGCAAGAGGTTGTGTCCCTACCAACAGCCAACCTCCTGCACAGAGCCTCATCAATGGCTTTCACCCCAATCTCCAAGATATACGCTATGGGAACTTAAACTACCCTCCCAATGCACTTTTTCCACCTGAGCTCTTAAGTTATGATAACAGAGCCTGGCCCAAAGCTGGAGAACCCCCTGCCACATCATTTGACCAGAAGCTGGATGGTCAGTGTCTTCAAGCCAACCTGGCACAGGCCTATCCCAACCCTCCTGGGCAGTCGCAACAACATCAAGGCTTCCCACATCAATCTAAGGTTTTGCAGTCTCCTGTTCCACCCACTAATACTTTATCAGTGTCACTTGAGCAGACACATCGCTCAACACCCGTCATAAAACAGGAGCCCATGGATGTGCCCCTATACAATGGCCAATCAGATGGAGAAGTTCAAAGCTGTCCTAGCACTCCCAGTGCCACACCAAAACCTGAAGGCTGGTCTGGGCAGAAACCAAACGGCAGCCTGATCTCTAAAGGCTGGGATGGAAACATCAGACCAAGTTCAAATGATTCGCCCTTTACTCCAGACAAGCAGAGGCTCCACCAGCACTCTCAGCACCCACAGCAGCAGCAGTGGAACTCATATTACCACCCCAACACTCCAGTGGTATCCCCTATTTCATCTCCCTCACCATCCCTAAAAGCAGGGCCTTCCCCTGCTGCCTCTCCACATCCATCCACCCCAAGACAGTGGGATAGTCCTGCCCCTAGTCCACAACCCAAAGCATGGGGTCCTTACGGTCCCATAGGTTATGGGGCTGGTGGTATTAGGCAAGGCAACCCAGCTGGTGCATTCCCTGACAAAATATTATCCCATGCAGGTGGGAACTGTGGCTCTGCTCCTCTGGGACTTCAGGAGAAGGCCTGGAAATCAGGTGGTGGATCAGCCGCAGGTAGCACACCATCTCTGACTCCTGAGGGTCGCTTGTTCCCTGATGCACTGCAGAAGTCAACCGGGCAGGCATGCTGGGACAGTGAGGCAGAGATGACCCAAAGTCAAAAAGACCCTGAAGAAGAAGAGGTGTGGTCAGACAGCGAACACAACTTCTTAGATCCCAACATTGGTGGGGTAGCAGTGGCCCCTGCTCATTGCTCAGTCTTGATTGAATGTGCCCGTCGTGAGCTCCATGCCACAACACCGCTTAAAAAGCCAGATCGTACCCACCCGAGCCGTATTTCCCTGGTCTTCTACCAGCACAAGAACCTGAACCAGCCCTGCCATGGCCTAGCATTGTGGGAGGCCAAGATGAAACTCCTAGCTGAGCGAGCACAACAACGGCAGCAAGAAGCAGCTCTTCTGGGTCTCTCACAGGAAGAGATTAAGGCCTATGGGAAGAAGCGCAAGTGGACAGCTGGATCGGCAAGTCATTCCCCTGGACAGACCAAGCGAGAAAGTGTGGTGACACGAATGGCACCCTCACAGCATACCACCACCATAGTGACTGTTTCACCTTACCCGTCCACACACCTCACTGGCCCTTACAGTCGATTTGTGTGAACTCTTATAGTTGGGAAAAGAAATGAGAAGAATCATGAATCGAATGCCTTTTCTGTTACCTTCTCCATGTTCAGCTCTAACACCTTTTTCAGGCTACTGCAAGGGAGGAGGAATAGAGGATGGGGCACTTTTCACTTTTTTCTTTTACCTCAAATTTTGGCAGCTGTTTGGAAACACCCCAAACGGACACGCTGCCTATGGTGCTCTTGCTCTCTCTAACGTGGGAGGGATTTCCATAGCTACCCCTCCTCAAGTGAATTTGATGAGAATTATTATTGATCTATTATCAATATTATTACGATTACTATTGTTACTGTCATTGCTGATATTACAGGTATTGTTATAATAATATGAAGATGACTTTTTTATTTTAATTTTATTATTTTCATCATTATTAATATTATGTTTCCCCCCCTTTGGACTAGATGGAAATTTCTTTTTATCCCGCTTGTTCGTTATGAACGTGAGAACAAGCTATTTAGCATTTTTCTGCGCTTTTCCACCCACTTATCAACCTTTCTATAAAAGAAGCGCCTTCACATCATTGTGAGTCACATTTATGTGGCTACATTAAGGCAACTTTAGAGTATCTGCTCATAGCTCTCGTCACTGAACATGTGATCAGAATTCAAAAGAAAGGACTTGATACCAGCTTGGGCCTTTCTGTTTTGTGCCACTCTAATGAAATACTTACAGTTTCTCATCCCTTCAAACGGTGCTTATTTTCTCTCTCTAGTGGCTCTAATTTTGCCCTCACAATATGGAGGCAGGTGCTGGACCTGGGTGCTTTATAGCAGCAGATGTCAATCATGTTCAGTGACATGGACTGTCTAATTAGCTCAGCCTTCCATCTTGTCGTGCTGCCTCTTATGCCTGTGGTGCTTTCTCATTGGCTATTCTTGTCTACCCATGTGACATTTTTTTAGTCTATGCTCTCTGAGTTTCTCATAATTACAACGAAAATCCACCTTTAAAACAGTCCTAAAGAGCTGCTGATAACCCATCATGGGTCTTAGAGTTGAGACCTTCACATAGACAGAACAATCCACACTCTGCTCTAAGAGAGAATTCTCAGTCTTTGGATTTTTATTGACTTGAGATTCTATGTTATCTGCTTGGGTCACCCTAGATATGTTCAGATATAGTGTAGCGCAGAGACTCTGAGCTGCAGTGGGTAAGAAAACGTTCAAATTATTTATTTGTCTTCACAGATGAGTATCTATGGGTGTAACACTGGTTGGTCTGGCTGGTTTCTGTCAGCAGACTGACCAAAAATGATCTTTACAATGAATACATGGAGTAGAAGATATAGGGAACCTTTCCTGACAGGTTCCCTTCATTGCCAGTAATTGTTTTTGTACGACATTTCCAACAAAACCTTCCCCTGTGTAAACTTAATTAGTCTTCTTTCATTGATTTATCTAAAGCTACACGTGTTATGTTTTTATTTCTAGTTATTATTGTTTAAATATTTTCTTACCTACTGCTGGTTAAATCCACCAGCCTAATGGACAGAGCACATATTTGGAGTTGGTGCTACTATGAGTATGTAATGCTCCAATAAAGTTGAGCAGCCCTCTTTTCTCTTTGCCCCGAGAGATCACCCACACCTGGAATTCATGGTGCTGATTGGCAGTGCATATAGACTTAGCTTGTAGTTGTTGTGTGAGTGTATAAGTGTTGTGTGTGCACATGTACATGCGTTCGTAAGCATGCACACGGGTCAGAATGTATGTGTATGAGTGTGAATGCCTGTTTATGTGTGTGTGTGTGTGTTTGAGCCACGTGTAGAGAGCAGCACAGGGCTGCCGCTGGTTTACACAGGGCTGTAAGATGCTTGACACACTCACAAAGAAAAGATCCTGGTGCTCAGTGGTTCTAAAGTTCTTTACCTCATGTTGTACAGACACTGGTCCCAGTTCACAACATGCTACAAATACACAGGCGCTACAGACTGCAGGCTCGTTGCCTACTTCCACATTCATACCTACTTTTTTATTCTTATTTATTATATGATGATGATGATTATTGTTATTGTGATTGTTGTCATTTTATTTTTTTTGTTTGATCATTTTAGAGAAATTGTAAATATTGAAGAGAGGATTTTATAAAAGCACTTTTAAACTTGATTTTAATGCGGAGAAAAACAATGATAAGAACGGATTATTGACAACTTGAAACCTAGTTTTTGTTTTAATGGAATTTTATTGGGAGAGATAGAAATGTACATAGTTAAATATTTAGGTAAAATTATTTAACTGGTGAGGGATAATAGCCTAATCATGAATGATTCGGGAATTTTTAGTCTTCAGTTGTCTAGGTGTCAAGCCGTCAGAGCACAGAGCACACGGCATGATGCTTTGTTGGTCTATTCAAAATACTGCTGTCCTTCGTTTTGTGAGTACTGTACTTACACCAATACCTCTGTACTACCACCCGCTTCCTTTCCCACAACATCTATAAACCATAAACTAACAGAGAACAAAGAAACAAGCGCGGACATGTTGACTAATAAGAACAGTTCGCAAGGATTCAGGACTCCCAGTGTTTTGAAAGGGAATGGAAGTACATAATTTTACATGAAAACTGGCCATAGAACTGAACAGAATATCAGGTATAAACATGCCGTTTGAAATGTGACAGCTTTCAGTTCAGAACTGTAGGTAGATCATGTAATAGTTCTTGTTTTGCTTTTTTATTAAATGTCATTTTGGGTGCGTCTTATTTAACTCCTGAATCTGCACTGACATGCTATTGAGATTGTCACTTGTTCTAGGAGACTTGATCTTGAAGCTCAAGGTTGTTTTTGAAACCTGGTTTATTTTATTCTTCATCCAAAATGGCTTTTTAACAATGGTGCTACCCTCTAGAGTCCACTGTGGAAATTACTTATAGCAGATCCTGTTGGGATATTTTTCAGGCTCTTAAATTGATGTGAACTTGTTTTGAGAGTATAGGAACCCTTTATGGTGCTGATCATTTTTACATGTTTTTACATAGTTCTGAGATGTTTCTGATAATTGCAAATTTAACAACGCACTCCAGCTGATCCTCCATTGGCCATTTTTAGTCATCACCTTAAATCATCATGATGGCACTTGAAGTGCATGACAGCAGGAAGTTGTTCTCATACATGTGATGTGAACAGACTGATCATTTAACATTCTGGTGCTGCCTGAACTGCCCACAGATCTGATCTCACTCATTTTCAAGTTTTATATGTTTTGTCATTTACATTGTTAAACTCTTTTTTTTTTTTAACTTACACTTACCTTCTGGACTCCCTGTCACACAAATGCATTCAGATACACAACACAGACACGTTCACATGCACACTACTTTGTGCCCCTTCTATAAGTACTTACTGTTAAAGTATCTACCGTGCCCAGTTTTAACATCAAAAGGACAAAATGTCTCAGCAAAAAGAAAAAACTGGCAGCTACATTCCTTTGAGTTCACGATTGTTCTTGGGTTATTTTTCATGTTGAGTATGCAGTATGTATAAAGTGTTACGTTTGGTCTCTCTCCTTGTAGCTGTATGGTGTATTATGTGAATACATAGTGTATGTGGTAAGATCCACAATACTGTTTTATGTTCTAAACTAAAAAAAATTAAAAAAAAATTGCAAAGAACTAGAATGTTTACTCATTTATTCAACAATTATCAAAAATATGATTGTGGTAATATACTGTCTTATGTTGTTGGCCACTAAGTAATAGACGAAAATAGAAGAAACACAGAAAAATGTTTGGTAAATTTACACAGTACCTTGTAAAACTGAACTGTAAAGTTTAATGTGTTTTAATCTGTAAAGTTTTTGTAATCACACATTTTAGTCAATTATAACAGCCATATAACCCCCACACTGAGACGTTTCACTGAGTTGTACTTTTATCTCAACTGCAGATAATGGCAGTAGAGCTCTGCTCCATGATGTTGAGCAACATGATGTTTTCTTTCTTTTTCCGAGTAAAAAAGTTACCGTGCATTGAAAACTCACCTTTTCCAAAACCTGCAGTTCAGTCTCGGACCTTCACACCATCAGTCTGCGCTGTCCAGCAGCGCCCTCTGTCGGATACTATTGACGTGACCGCTGTTGTAATACAAAAATACAAGATCGCAAAATAATACGAAGGTCGAAAAATAAAACGTTTTCTCTTTTCAGACAAAAATCTCGACGAGCATACCCATTCCAGACAAACCACCAATCTACCTTCTAAATATATTATTGAATAGGAGTGACAAATATCAAGCAAACTTGTGACCTCGCAGATCTTTTAGCGACTTTCATCTATAAACATCCAACATCCATCTGAACATGCGGTTAATTGATCCAAAATTCAGGGCGTCTGCTGTTACCAGTAGAGTCGTTTGTCCATTATGACTGAGCAGAATTGCTCCTCTGTATGTAGATAGGTCTGATATATTATATATTTTTATAATGGTCCCCCCAAAACTGTCAGAAGTTTTGTTTTCATATTTTATTTCATTTCAAGCCTCAGTGCAGCAGAAAGGTTGTGGATGTAAAAGGTTCTCTATACAACCCAAAGAACAATGTAGGAACCTTTATAAGTGTTTGACTTCAGCCTGTGCACAGCCATCCTTTAATCACAAAAGATTTTTGACTCTATAGCAAACAGAGGAATTTTAAAGTGAAAGTGACATATTTGTCAGATATGGTAACCCATAACCAAAATGTGACCTCAGCATTTAACCATCACTGGTGAGGAGTGAACACACTGCAAGTCATGAACACACACCCGGAGCGGTCCACATAATGGAAGTCAATAGGTGCCACTGTTGTTCGGTTACCAACGTACATTAAAAATATCTTTGTTTTTTTTCCTCAGACTCAAAAGTTGTGGCCTACTGGTAAGTGATTTGGGCTTATAATCAAAAGGTTGCTGGTTCGATTCCAGTGCTGGCAGGTAGCAACTGAAGTGCCCTTGAGCAAGGCACCTAAACCCCAACTGCTCCCCGGGTGCAGCAGTGTGCTGCCCACTGCTCCGGGTGTGTGTGTGTTCACTCCCCACCAGTGATGGTTAAATGCAGAGGTCACATTTTGGTTATGGGTTACCATATCTGACAAATATGTCACTTTCAAAAAAAGTCACACAGGTTTGGAATGACATGAGGGTGAGTAAATGATGGAAGAACTTTCCTGTTTGAGTGAACGATCCTTTGAGATGGAAAGTGTTCTGATGTTTTGTTTGGAGAGTGAGTTCTGTGATGTGTTTTAAAGTACACTTTGAGGTTCAGTGCATTGTTGTACAAACCCGATTCCAAAAAAGTTGGGACACTGTACAAATTGTGAATAAAAACAGAATGCAATGATATGGAAGTTTTAAATTTCAATATTTTATTCAGAATACAACATAGATGACATAAGGGAAAATAAGTTGATTTTAAATTTCATGGCATCAACACATCTCAAAAAAGTTGGAACAAGGCCATGTTTACCACTGTGTGGAATCCCCTGTTCTTTTTATAACAGTCTCCAAACGTCTGGGGACTGAGGAGACAAGTTGCTTAAGTTTAGGAACAGGAATGTTGTCCCATTCTTGTCTAATACAGGCTTCTAGTTGTTCAACTGTCTTAGGTCTTCTTTGTCGCATCTTCATCTTTATGATGCACCAAATGTTTTCTATGGGTGAAAGATTGGACGGCTCTGCAGGCTGGCCATTTCAGTATCCGGATCCTTCTTCTACGCAGCCATGATGTTGTAATTGATGCAGTATGTGGTCTGGCATTGTCATGTTGGAAAATGCAAGGTCTTCCCTGAAAGAGACGACATCTGGATGGGAGCATATGTTGTTCTAGAACTTGGATATACCTTTCAGCATTGATGGTGCGTTTCCAGATGTGTAAGCTGCCCATGCCACACGCACTCATGCAACCCCATACCATCAGGGATGCGGCTTCTGAACTGAGCGCTGATAACAACTTGGGTTGTCCTTGTCCTCTTTAGTCCAGATGATATGGCGTCCCAGTTTTCCAAAAAGAAATTTTTATATGAGCCTTGGCCCAGAGAAAACGCCTGCGCTTCTGAATCATGTTTAGATATGGCTTCTTTTTTTGACCTATAGAGTTTTAGCTGGCAACGGCGAATGGCACGGTGGATTGTGTTCACCGACAATGTTTTCTTTAAGTATTCCTGAGTCCGTGTTGTGATTTCCATTACAGTAGCATTCCTGTATGTGGTGCAGTGCCGTCTAAGGGCCCGAAGATCACGGGCATCCAGTATGGTTTTCCGGCCTTGACCCTTACGCACAGAGATTGTTCCTGATTCTCTGAATCTTTGAATGATATTATGCACTGTAGATGATGATAACTTCAAACTCTTTGCAATTTTTCTCTGAGAAACTCCTTTCTGATATTGCTCCACTATTTTTCGCCACAGCATTGGGGGAATTGGTGATCCTTTGCCCGTCTCAACTTCTGAGAGACACTGCCACTCTGAGAGGCTCTTTTTATACCCAATCACGTTGTCAATTGACCTACAAGTTGCAAATTGGTCCTCCAGCTGTTCCTTATATGTACATTTAACTTTTCCGGCCTCTTATTGCTACCTGTACCAACTTTTTTGGAATGTGTAACTCTCATGAAATCCAAAATGAGCCAATATTTGGCATGACATTTCAAAATGTCTCACTTTCAACATTTGATATATCTATATTCTATTGTGAATAAAATATGTTTATGAGATTTGTAAATTATTGCATTCCTTTTTTATTTACAATTCGTACAGTGTCCCAACTTTTTTTGGAATCGGGTTTGTAAGTAGAGAGATGATGACCCCCAGTTGTCCTGGAAATGTTGCTGTACACAGAGAATTGTACTTAAGGAAGTTAATGACATCTATGAAGAATTTCAAGGGCCGGGAATGATGCTCTGATGGAATGGATGTGTGATGGTGGATGATCGCTCAACTGTGTGTTTCAGCTACAGAATCAGACTACAAAAGACTGAAAGTGAAAATGATCCTAAATGCAGCAATACTTGTATTTACAATACTGACGCAAACAGTACCTCAAAAACAGAATAATACAATACAATACAATATAATTTATTACTAATAGTTTGTATGATTGTATGAAGAGTTTTGAAAATGTTTTCTTAGCATTTTCTCAGTATTAAAAGTGTAAAAACTGTACGTCGAACAATACATGCTATACAATATATCACAGATAATATAATAGAAAAAAACACTGGTTGGGTGGGTCATGTTTAAACCAAGCAATGATTGTTCAATGTTTTTTAAATTATACAAATGTCACATTAACTGTCTCTTGGAAAGTAATCTGTCTCATGTCCTTGCTGTGTGTCATTTCCAATCAAGCCGTCAAATTTTACATTTCAAAAATATTCTATTGTGTGTATTTAGGATTCGTCAAATGAAATTAGCTTCAGCAAAAGTTCATCATTGTCTTGAAAAGCATAGTTTTGAGGTGCAGAAACATGATGTTACGCTGATCTGTGTGGCTCTCATGGGTAATCTCATGTCAGTCAGATCACGTATCAGCTTCTGTCCTCTAGGTCAGCGTGATGTTCACCCTTACTTTATTACTGCAGTTTCAACACAACACACTGTGTAAGACTCAACCACAGAGATTTGTCTGCAAAACCAGCAGCCTTGAGCTGTAACATGAATGTTAAAATGAGGGAAAGTTCATCTTATGGTCTTGGCAGTATCTGAATGTTCTTTCATGACCATGATTTTGGTATCTTGGTTAATTAGGGCACTGTGAGCGATCTCATAAACTCTACAGGAGACACATGTGAGATGAATGGGGTCTTTTTCTCAGGATAAACTCTGATAAGCTGCATTTTCTTTTCATTTACTGCCATCTGGGAGAATCAAATAAGGTCAGTTTATTTTCTGTAATCATGATTTTGATTTTGATGGGCTGCATATCAGATTTAGCTCAGCCAGGCCTGAATGACTTAATAATGAAAGTTGCTTCAGATATGAAACGTTGGCCGCATTAGGTTACAGTGGTGCCAGTTTCTCCATTCTGTTTTACTGGTGTGACATTTCATGTACATGTAGTGCGATGAGTAAAGGATATTCCTCTCTTTACAGTTATAACTCTGACAAGAACTAAGCACCCATCCTAACATCACTTTATTCTCAATCTGTTTCCTTCACTCCATCATATTCCCTCCATCATAAACTTTTTACACAAACATTTAACGAATTCTCAATTCTAAACATCTCAGCATAATCTCAACATAAACAATGAAAATACTGTTTTCAGATTTATCCTCTTAAATGTGAATGTAGTTTGGGTCGGCTGATTGGACGGATGCTGGCTAATGTTTTAGCTATAGGAAAGATTTGAATGTGTGGGTCGGTGCTCTGAAAGGAAAAATCAACAACACTGATGTTTTTCTAATTTAAGCACATTCTTCAAACAACTTATCAAAACTGAATATAATGGGTGAATTTTTCACTTTAACAGGCAGCAGTTATTAGAGAACTGGTGATTGTGTGACCTCTTTGTAAGTCATTGATTTTTTAAATCCCTTCTTCCACACTGTACTGTATATTTATAAATCAGGTGCTTATGTTAAGGAAACACTGTAAGTTTGGAGAGTCAACCTGATACTACAGTATTAAAGGATGTGTACTTTTCGATTCAGTTCTTAGAGGAAATGTACAGTAAACTGAGCGGGAAATGAATCATACTATCGAGTTAGACTTTTAGTGTAACTACACGACTTACTACTCATATATTTTATATTTGCGTCACATTAGTTTGCCATATTTTTTCAACATTATTTTGCAAAATAAAAACACCAATCCCATAAGCCTCTTTAAGAATTACTATATTACAAAACTTGTATTTAATTCTGTACAGTGAATTAGAATGTTCTCAAACATATTTTACAAATATGTCCATTTTGTATTTAAAAAGCAAATGAGCATCTTTGATTGACTTTCTTTAATTTGAATTTTTTTTAGATTACATTTTTCTAAAGACTGTCACAGCAGAGTCATAGCTGCTGCACCATTATTTTGTTAACAGAGTCTTAATTTATGCATAATTTATGTGTCTGTGGAGCTTCACACTTCATACACGCACCAAACACCTAAACTCATTAAAAAAAATGAGTGTATTCATCTGTGGCATTTATCAGAGTATTACACACCCACAGTAAGTGGTCTTGTTGTTTATGATCAATATTTTGCAACCCTTTAATCCTGATGAAGGGTTGGATTAAAGGGTATTTTGCAACCCTTTAATCCAACCCTTTAATCCTGATGTCATCATACAAATATCACTAAACGACCACCACAGAAATGAATATTTCTACCCCCAATACAACATTAAAGGGATGATGGTGATTTATGAGTACTTTTCAGTACACTGTTAGATGACTCCCCTTCATTCATTTCCTCTGTACATTCCACACAAAGATGAAGTATAAACAACTGAAAACTCTAGCCATCAGGACACTGAAAGACCAACAACAACCTGTCAGATGTCATATGGATATTCACATACTCATAAATGATTATTCATTGATCACAGTCATAGATCCAGCTAACAGGGAATGTTCACAGAACGTTCTGTAAAAGTTCCCTCAAAATGATCAAAAATACATTCTTGCAGTAACGTTATAAAACTTTTTAACATTATATATCATAAATATCAAAAACCTTATTTTTAGTTATTTTAGTATTTTAGAATATTTTAGAAACATTACTGAATTAAAAATGCTATAATAACATCATTATATAACATTATTATATAACATTATAAGAATAACATTCTTATAACCAAGCAATAATGTTAAAACATCTTAAAAATATTGACATTTTGAATGTTCTTATGACTTTCAAAATTATAAGAACACTGCCTTCAAGTGTTTTCCTTTTAATCTAAAGAAACGCATTTAATCCTTTGAAAAAATCCTAACGCATTGAAATCCTTCCAAAAGTGCTACATTCACAAGGCATGACTGCTGTCCTGCAGTGGACACACTGCTGAAGCAGATGTGTAAGTTTAGCATGCTCTTGTTTTTCTTTCTTTTTTTAGGTTTTCTGTTATGAATGCTGAACAAGGTGTACAAAGCCCAACTTTAACCTTCCACAGACACCATCATGTTTCTTTCAGTTTCACAGTTCCCCATGGTCCCTTTAATCCTCTTTTCACAAATGTGTGTTTTCATTTCAAATAAACCTCTCTAAAGGCAAATCACCACAAATCCTTCAGCATTGGTCTTCATGCTCCACCACAGGGGCCCGGAGCCCATGCAGCAGTACAAAGCCTCTAAAGCGGTCTCAGATTTGCACACAGATTGTTAAAGGCATGGTAGGTGATTTGTTTCAGAAACATTTTTTGTTATGCTGGCTGAAAGCCTCCTTACATCCTGATAGCAATCACTAAGTAAAGTGCTATAAATATATTTATATATCTTTTGGAAAGTGCAAGACCATAAAACGTTACAATGTCCTACTTTCCTGTAAAACTATGCATTCGCATATATGAGAGCGCTCTGAAGGGAGGCTGGTTCCTTCGGCTTTTAAAGCTAGCTTGCTATTGTTAGCTTTTGAAAATGCATAAATTGCTGAAATTGGGACACTGAACTTTCTACATAAGATGATGAGAATTAAGAGAGAATGAGATGCGTATGAGCTCTCCAGTTAGCTGCAGAAACCCTGCCAGGAGAAAGATTATCTGACAGGGCCCAGCACATGTAATTATTTATTTATCTAAGAGGATTGATACAAAGTTTGAAAATAAAAGTAGTAAAAAGCTCATTTTGTTCTGTATTAGCTGTGCTTGCCATGTCATACGTGACAACGTATGAAACTGCAGTTCAAGCAACATCTTTGCCTTCTTTGATTTGTACACAGGTTGCTACGTTTATGCAGAACTTTAAATGCCTCTTTAAATGCTGTAAGTTATACTGCTGTCCCAGATCACGGCTGCTTGTAACATGATAGTCTGATTTAACAAGAGCAGAACAGATCCCATCAGAGAAAGATTCAACGAAATCAGAGAAAATTAACTTGACAATCAACAGCTGCTTTCTTTAGTCCCTAGTCAAAACAATCTTCAACAACAATTTGTTTTATTACTCAAGACTGAAGCTAAAGAACCCTGTAGATTTTATCATGATTATAACAAAACCCCGGACCAGCTTCTTAACGCCTGACAAAACCTGAAAAATAGAAGGTATATTGAAATTGACAAAAAATGTATTTTTCAAACAAATCAATCACATTTATTATTGACTTACATGATAAAACTGCACAGCTATGAACATAAACAGGCTCTTAAAGACACAGCATGGATTTTTAATTGCTATTATCAAATAATAATAGTTGACTGGCTTTGACAGATTTATGTTTAACAATGACGCAACAGCGGACGTGTTTTGCAATCTTCAGTGTGATGTACACAACAGCCACTTAAAACAGCCATAGAAATATTAATGCTTTAAAGATTCATAAAAGTAAATATACAACAATGCACAGCATGTAAATACATGGACAATTTATGGCGATCACATTATCACCTGCTCACAGGATTTCATTCCAGTGGTTTTTCTCAGGTGTCTCAGCCATGCCGATTGTATTATTAACTGCTGTTAACAAACGCTGATGCTGTAATCAAACCCCCGTCCAGCAATCCAGACTCCTTCATTTGGAGCCACATATCATGTGTTGTCTTTTTTAACATCAATGGCTGTCTGTAAGCCTCTCTGATAGTTATGCATGAGTTTGCCAGTGTTAGTAAAGCTGCCCAAAGTTTCTGACAGAAGTCACATAGTCTCATTGTATTGCTCTGCTCATATGAGATGTTTCTCAGTATATGGTTTTCAGATCCAGCATTGCTCCTCAGGAGGACTGAGGGACACATGCTATCATGAAAGACTGTAGGCAGTCACTGAAGCTCACGGTGGCAACACATGATGACAAGAAATCAGTTCTTATTTTGTTGTAAGGAATACATGTAAAATATATGCAGTTTATTCAGCAGAGTACTACAGAAATACAATGACTTTTTTTATTCCTTTTTGAATTTAGTAAAAGAAAAATGAACTTCTAAATAATGAGTTCTGTAATTTAACTCTTGCATCAGTGTTAAAAAAGCAGAGTATACTGGAGATTGTGTCTGTTACCTGAAAGCTGCAATTCATAACTTTTGCCTCTCTACCACCATCTCTGTTTAAAATATAAAATTATAGGTTACTTGTGGAGTTATTTTGTTAATATGGATGACAAGTTTAAATGTTGAACAACTGCTGTAAGAACAACATACAGACGCTGCATCATCTACAGCACCCGCACATGAGATATAGCAGCCGGATCTTCTTTCTGTTTACAGATGAACATTTCTTATGAAATCAGACCTGGCAGTTCAGATTATAAATCATTATTATAAACTTACTGTTGTGAATCAAGGTAGTGTGAGGAGATCATGTTGCACACTGTACTTGCTCAATAACTGATTGTTGTGATTTGAACTGTTTTTATATATATATATATATATAATTAAGTATTGCAGCTTTAGGGGGTCTGTAACATGTTAAATGTTCAGAAGATAATCACTTACAGTAGAACAGTAACTATATGCCAGTTTTGACACTGAGGTGTTGTGAGGGTTTATACACAGTGATGTAACACAGTTACAGGAGGGAAGTGAACAGTATCACATCACTAGCAGCTTTGTTTTTTCTTTGTGAAGCTTGTTATGCCATCTCAGGCTAATCGCTATCATTATCTTTAAAGACTCAACATGGCTTAAATATGGGTTTTATTCAAGTACAGCAGTGAATCAACAAGCTAACAAGTACAACATTGAGTTCTACACACACAAGCCAGACGAGAATGTTAATTATTCCAGCAGATCACATTGTTCAATACTGCACTGTGCAACATAGATCAGAAACTTGAGTAAGTTCACACTGTCCTTTAGAGGACCCTTCACATTCATAAACACGCATCAAAGTGTCCTACAGCCGTCCACGTTATTAGCTTGTAAACAAATAACAGATACATGTCACACAACTGTTTATCTCATTCCCACTAACCTTAATTCCGAAGTTCAGAGAAAGAACTCCAAGCCAAATCTGCGTCAGCCGCTTACACACATGATGACATGATGGACATAAGATGTATACAAGTGTGTCCGTGTTTAACGAGTGTGTCCGTGTTTAACGAGTGTGTCCGTGTTTAACGAGTGTGTCCGTGTTTAACGAGTGTGTCCGTGTTAAACGAGTGTGTCCGTGTTTACAGCGCAGCCTCTCGCAGCCACACCACAAACCCGGAGATATCACAAACCCGGAGATATCACAAACCCTGAGACGCCACAAACCTGGAGACGCCACAAACCTGGAGACACCACAAACCTGGAGACACCACAAACCTGGAGACACCACAAACCCGGAGACACCACAAACCCGGAGATATCACAAACCCGGAGACACCACAAACCCGGAGACGCCACAAACCCGGAGATATCACAAACCCGGAGACGCCACAAACCCGGAGACGCCACAAACCCGGAGACACCACAAACCCGGAGATATCACACCCGGAGACACCACAAACCCGGAGATATCACAAACCAGGAGATATCACAAACCCGGAGATATCACAAACCCGGAGACACCACAAACCCAGAGATATCACAAACCCGGAGACACCACAAACCCGGAGATATCACAAACCCGGAGATATCACAAACCCGGAGATATCACAAACCCGGAGATATCACAAACCCGGAGACACCACAAACCCGGAGATATCACAAACCCGGAGACGCCACAAACCCGGAGACGCCACAAACCCGGAGACGCCACAAACCCGGAGACGCCACAAACCCGGAGATATCACAAACCCGGAGATATCACAAACCCGGAGACACCACAAACCCGGAGATATCACAAACCCGGAGATATCACAAACCCGGAGATATCACAAACCCGGAGACACCACAAACCCGGAGACATCACAAACCCGGAGACACCACAAACCCGGAGACACCACAAACCCGGAGACACCACAAACCCGGAGACACCACAAACCCGGAGACACCACAAATCCGTAGACGCCACAAACCCGTAGACGCCACAAACCCGGAGACACCACAAACCCGGAGATATCACAAACCCGGAGATATCACAAACCCGGAGATACCACAAACCGGAGACACCACAAACCGTTGACGCCACAAACCCGGAGACGCCACAAACCCGGAGATATCACAAACCCGGAGACACCACAAACCCGGAGATATCACAAACCCGGAGACGCCACAAACCGTTGACGCCACAAACCCGGAGACGCCACAAACCGTTGACGCCACAAACCGGAGACATCACAAACCCGGAGATATCACAAACCCAGAGATATCACAAACCGGAGATATCACAAATGATTATCTTTAATAACAAATTATTATCTTTAATAACTGATTAAATGTTATTAAAGATAATAACTTTAATAACTCTAACTAACCCTAACTTTTTTAAAGATCCATAACTTTTGCCATGTTGCCATCTTTATTTGAAATAAAATTGCAGGTTACTTCACATGCTTTTTGTTACGTGTAAAAGTCAAATGAAGCCAAACTGACAAATCAGACTTGACAGCTCAAATTATAAATCATTATTTTAAACTTACCATTGCCAAGTGCGGTAAGGTAAGCAGACAATTTTAAACACTTATCTGTTATGTACTTGCTCAGTAACTTATCTCGTCTATCTTCGACCATTTCCTTACAGATGAAAAACCTTTAACCCCTCACGCCTCTAATCTGTCTACAGAGCAAATCTTATTCGTATTCATTGCATTATAACAGCTTGTGGCTCAGCCTGGCTGTTCTCAATTCAGTGCTAACAGTAATACAGCATTGACCTACTGTGACATTATCTGACTGCAGCACACATGTCCACTGTCCTATTTGCTCAAGCTGCTGGGCATCAGTTCTGCTGTTTCAGAGCTCAATGGAGTGAAAAGACTTGCTGTTTTGCTCATTCTCTAAGTCTTGTCTTGTCTTTAAAAAGCATTATAACTCTTATTTTCAAATGTTAAAAATCAAACAGTGGGTATGACATTTGTGCTCTATTTTCTATTCTTTTGTGCAGCTGCAGTGTTTGCACTCTACATGCAATAACATTTGATTTTTGGCTTTTGAATTAAACAAAACTGACTCAATATTTCACTCCAGTGCTACAAAGAAAGGAAATTTCTTTAGTTACTTACATGGACAAAAATTAATCTGTTTTTTTTATTTTGTGTAACAGATCGTTTCATTTATGGATTTTTGTCTTTTCTATCTGATGAGACCACACCATTTAGGATGCTTCCTTTATTAATAACTCATTCAACATGCTCTGTGTCAAATTCATGTTTTGCTCTGAAAGATTTATTATTATAGGTTTGTGCTGTTGGTTTGCCTGTTTTACCATCATTGTAAAAGTGAATTCTCCAGAGTCGACTATTATAAGCACTGCCCTGCTGTTAAATTCTGTTTCTAATTCCTAAAAATAATTACCTTCTCAACCCTCTAAACTCCCAAAAAAACATCAATGCTCTCTCACACAAATGCGTGTGAGCAGACATAAATCAGGCCATCTTCACGCTGTTTATCTCTGTGTCTGTATATCTCTGATTGCAATTTTTTTCATGATATAAAAATAAAGCTTAGATTTTGCTGTAGCATTTTCTTTAGGGAGTAAACAGGCCGGTACGGGTCCTGCTGATCTTGAAACAGTTAGTGCCCTGGTGTAAGGGGGCTGAGGCAGAAACTGAAGCAGGATCCAGTTGCGGATGTTTATTGGGGTTATCCATAATCAAAGTCGAAAGTACAGGCAAAGGGTCGTAATAAACATAGACAGTCCAATCCAGGTGTCAAACAAAGGGGCTAGGCAAAAATCAGAAAACGAGAACCAAACAATAGGTAAATCACAGGAAAGCAGGCAGTAAAAGAGAATGCTTAGTAGTCAGGTGTTAAGCTGGCAATACTTCGCAACGTGGCCATGTGGCAGCAAGGTTTATATAGCTGCCAAACAGGAAGCAAATTCAGAGTTCAAAGTTCAGAGTTCAGCAGAGGGAGCATGAGCAGTCAGTATTCCGGTGAGGGCTCCCTCTGCTGGCGTGATGTTACACCTGGACATACTGGATCTGTAATGGTAGACTGAGTTTTGGTTCTACAGTATGTGTCTGTATGAACCAGGCTGTAAAAGTGGTCCAAACAGAGGGTCTGGAAATATTTCAATGTTACTTTGTTAAACCAATGAAACAGAAACTGAGACTTAAGACTGTCAATAGATTAAAAGTACTTAATTTAAAAAATCCAGTAAAACATCTGTTACTAAACTAACAATGTATTCAGTGTACTGATGGGGCTGTAGGGGCACATAAGGCAAAACAGGTTAGGCTTGGCTTGTTATCTCTGTCTGCAGTGAGCTCAGGGTGCGACATGGTACTGACCCTCTCTTCACTGTGAACTGGTGTTTCACCTCTGGGAGAGCAGACCACAAAATTCATTCACCACTGTATCATAACTGAATCATAACTCTGTTGAAAGACCTGAACTTCTTCAGGTGGTCTGCTCCAACCTTTCTGGCATCTGTGTTCTCTGTGCACTGACTGACCACAAAAACTCTGAATACAACCTCTGATGAGCTCCATAAATTTACCCAGAATCTGAATGGCCATCACTTATAAATTCCACATGTACACACCCCTGCTCAAGTGTCTTACTGGCCTGATGTTGCTCTTTCAAAAACGTAATGGAGTTGTTTGTTATGTTTCATTAAACTTTTGTCTTGTATGTTACTTCTGAAATAAAAATAAAAACAAATGACAAAATTATTGGAGGAAACTATGCTTTGATTTCTATTGGCAGAGTTGGCAAATCAAAGCAGCATTTAAGAAATTCAAATAATGTAAAATGTCATATTTTTGACTGATTTAATAATACTTTCATCTACCAGTGAGAATCCAGTTCTGTCAGGTCCATTTAAAACAAACTTATTTACATCTATTCGACAAAATTCAACAATAAATCTCATACATTCAGCACAGAAAACATGAAAAAAGTGTCTGAAGATTCAGTGCGAGTCTACAAATGTCCCACTAAAATATCTGTTTGGAGCTCAAAATGTCTATTTAGTTCTGCCTAGACAATATATTACATCTTTATATTGTTTTGTCTAACAGAAGAATACATGTTTTATAATAAATGTAATATAACTTGTGTTTATATTACATGATCTTGCTGGGTTTCCTCTTAAAACACTGTTCTTCAGGTTCTGCCTTTGAAAATAAACTGCAGACTCACTTACTGCATCACTGGATTCTGTTCCCCGTCATTAAGACACTGCACCACTTCAGTTCTGTTTCCAATCTCTGAAGATATATTCAAGTGTGATTTCACACTGTAAACATGCTGGATGTCTTGAGTCATGCCTTGTGAGTCATCCACAATACAAATATTTGAGGAAAAGAGTATACATAGACGTAAAAACTGAACTCATTGCAAGGCTCATGTGTACACAGAGAAGTCTGAATAGATCGTTCTATAACTCCAGTTATATTGCAGCTTTAGTTTTGGGCTAAAAATCGTGATATTTGTCCTGCATGCATACCTAAAATGTGTGTGTTCCTCAGTTTACCTCTCATGATACACTGATATTCTTCATCTTCTCAAAAAGTTTGGCCGTTCACGAACACAGTGTGTAAGATGAGCGGTCTGGTGCAGGGCATGTCTGTGTCCACCTCTATCTTCACACTGGTGGCCATTGCTGTGGACAGGTAAGTGGTGACATCATCACAAACAGACTGATGCAATGAGGTCATGTTAGCCATAAAATGTCCAATTGTTATATTTCCCCTAAAAAATCAAAAGGAAAAAAATCTGAAAAGGAGATTTCACATTGTCACTGTGCTGTTCAAACGCTTCAAATGAAGCAAACTGCTGCTTAGACATTAGATGATATTAGAAAGTAAGAAAGACTCATATGAAAGCAGGTTTAAAATCTTAAAGTCAGGTAAATTTCATTTCTCACATTTTCTTCTTTTAAAAAGAATATAAATCATTCTGGTTTCAGTTGGTTCTTGTGATAAAAACAAGATCAAGATTGTAATAAAGTAGTTCTTACAGAGATAAAAATCTCCATATTCTGAAGTGACAACATAGTCTTTTGTGTGTGGCAATTTGTTTAGTGTCCAAACAGATTCAGTGATGTTTGTATAACAAACAGAAATGAAGGCTATTGTAACTCCTCAAACAACAGCATCTGTGCTCTGTGCTCTGCTCCACCTCAGAAAACAATTTACTACAACAGTTTGAAGTTACATTATAAAAACTGATAAAAAACTGACACAAACAAAACAAATATTCATCTCTAACAATAATAGCTTGCAAGTGTTCAATATGTTATTATTGCTGTCCATTTCACATTACATACCTAAACATCTTTAAAAAATTAATTACCAGCCTGGTTTCTTCTGACCGATGGTGAGTAAATGACCTTTTGGAAAACAGCAAAATGAGACGTACAGATCAATGGCTTTTTGCATTCTGCCAACATGCTAATAGAAGACCTTAATGTGGTGTAATATTTATGTTCACTGATATCCTGACAAACGTTTTATTTACAGTCTTGTTTACCCAGCATCTCTGGTAACATGGTTCATTAGTCTGATGACACAATAGTTCAACATTCACAAAAACATACTTCTTTGGATACAAACTGTGTGACTGTCATTGATTTTGTTTTGTTGGGTATAAAATCACAGCTCTATGTGACAAAAAGCAAATTTGAGGGTCTCCTGAGATATTACTGCTTTTGAAAAACATGCAGAGATGTATTTGAATGCTACCATATGTTGTTTTATTGTGCAACAACTTACACAGGAGAAGCATAAATACATCCTCCAGTGATACAAATGATGAGTGCAATGTGGGTAATGTAATTCTTAAAATAATCTTTAAGGGATGTAAAGCTCTGATGTATCTCTCTCTCACTCTCCATTCTCTTCAAACATTGTGAGGAAATAATTGGTAAGATTTGACCATTTTATATTTTTAAGATGCAAGATGATATATTTAAGATGTATATTTTTATATTTAAGATGTCTCTATGATGTTCTGGTACAGAGATATAGCTTATTCATGTTGGTTGCTAGGGTGTTCTAAATGCTTGCTAGGGCATGACAGTTACTATAGTAATAATTAAAGACTACTTGCCAGTCTGAGTCAAAACAGCCACCCACTTGTCTCTACAATGTTCTGATGCCTCTCACCTTTTAAAATGGAAGTCAATGAGGTGGTTGCTAGGATACTGTAACTGGTTGCTAGGACATGGCTATAAAGTTGAAAGGTCACCATTTATTGCTGCTTACTAAACCCCATTGTTGCGTCTATCGGATTTTTTCTTTAACATATACACAATTATTAACAAATAACTCATTTTAGGTTGAAAAGCTGCATTTGAAAACACTTCAACCGCATCAGTCCAAAATATTTTTATTTGTTAAACCACAGGTGTTTCCTCAAGTGGTATTCAAGACAACTTGAATAAAATTCACTCACAGTAAAAATCAAAATTACCAAAATGCTGCAACATTGCACAGCCTCTGATTGTAAAAACACGAACAGCTGCTAATGACAAATCTGTGTGTAAATCTAAAACCATCCGAAAGGTAGCATAACCACTGTCTTCATCAGCAATACAACAAAATACAATTCAATCTATTATTTATATATAATTTCTATGCCACTAGATATGTGATAAAGATTATTACTTTCGTAATAAAATATTCATCTTACATCTAGTGCTGTACATCATTTTTGAAGAGTGTTGCTTTAATATACATTTCTGTTTATTTGTTATGTTGTGGTCTAAGCACTGACATGGTGAGTCTCTGGTTGGTCTGGCTTTTCGCAGCAGAACTAAAACATCCTTTACCTCTCATTTATAAGTCACTCGATTCAAAAATGACTTGTGTCAAACTCTTGACTCAAGATTTCCAAAAGTTATGTGCGAGGGCTGAGTATTTATATACTGTAACTAGAGCTATTTTACAATGGATTTAGAATCGTATGCACAGATTACGGCAGGTATAATCAGAGGATTATAGAATTATTGCTCTTAACTGATTTTGAAATTAAATTCATTAGCTGGTTGAACAAAAGCAGAAACGAGACCAAAAAAAAGCTTTTAAAAAAGTAAAAACAACCAAAACTGGGGAAAAGGCAACGTGAATATTTAAAGAATGGCAACCAAAGTGGTTTGGAGGATGAGTCAAGTGTGTTCACACTCATATGCAACCCGGTTCATTTATCGTGTAGGAATGATATGATGCTATGGTGAGGCAGAACAGCCACTCATCAACTGTTGCCAGCTGAACCCTGTGACGCTCCGCTATAGAACACACTGATGGGGTGAATGAACACACGTTGATCACTGTAGACCTTAAAGAACATGTCTGCTGATAGGTGACTGTTAGATTATTTAGTTCCCCCCACTAATGAATATAGTCAACACCCCTTAAGGGTTAATGAGTTTTGATATCTCTTTTCTAATGACATATACTCTGTTGCATAAGGAAGTCTGGAAGACATCCTGAAGCTGTTGTTTCTAACCGTATATGGTAATAAAATATAACCCAGCTATTTGATTGCTTGATACAAATTTAGGTGCATCCTGTTTTGTTCTATATAATCTGCTTCTGATGAAGAAATAAACAAGCTTGAGTCAACCACACTCTGGTGTCTGTGTCTCTCACTCCCAGAGCTCTGCTGAAGGTACCTCCTCATGACAACCAATTCATCTGGTATTAAAGAAAATAGATGATACAAACACAGCAAACTAAATTATATTCTTACAGTGGCCATTGGAAATGATACTGTAGTAGTAAGCTAACACACCCCAAACACGCACACGCTCCTCACTTCTGCTCCACTGCATCTCATGATGTTCTTTGGAATGGAATAGATCTGGATCTCCATCTATACCATCTGCTTTCCATTACTGGGGACTTTCACAAGCACCACCTGTTCCCCCCAGATCCAGGGACAGAAAGTAACCCATTTCCACAAGCAAAAACCTTCTTTATTTTGATGCAGCACTAGTTCTCATCATAAACCAAAGCTCTTTTATTTAAAAGTTCTGGGAAAAATTGATTCTACACCTCTTATCTTCTTCACTATGACACTTCACTTTTTCACTTCTTCACTAAATGACACCTTTGAAAACTGTCATGTTTGCATTCAGTTTTCATGGACACTTCCATGGCTTTTCTCCGCCTCAAACTCCTGACTCTCCACTTTAAAGATTTCTCAGAAAACACTGTGACACTTGTGTAGACACCAGTCTCTACATCCAGAACCGAGCAACATAAACACTAAAAAAATGAAGAGACAGCAAACAAAACATCTCAACCACCACATCACAGCACACCAGTAAAGTCTCTGAGTAATATGTACACAAATATCTATGTGAATGCGCGTCCACTATTGCCTCATTGATCAATATTGTTTCCTTGGCAACACTTCCTAGCAGCTATCTATCTGTAATTCTGAAGGGTTCTGCTGTAAGACACTTACAAAACAACACATCCCATAATGCAATGCACTCGACTTTAACTTCCTATTAACTAACACACATTTTAAACATCATTTTCATGACCCATTTTCTAATCAAACAGTTAAAATATTTTTTTAACAAAACAGGATTAAATTGTAAATGACTGTATTCATTAAAAATAGTTTTAGAAGGATGATTACATGAGCATAAATTATCAGTCAATAGCAACTTAAATCTAAATGTAGAGAAGACAGAAGTAGTCCAGCATTTTAAAAAGGGTTCTGGACACTATGAACTGTCATTGTATGACAAGAGCTACAAAACTTCCAAAGATTCTTTCAAACATGTCAATTTGTGTTTCACAGAATAACACTGTGGGTTCAGAATGACATGAGTGACTGTGAATAATGGCTGTTATTTCTGGGTCACACTTTTCCAGGAACACTTACCTTGTTATTTTAGCTCAATAATGGCTAATTTTTTAAGACATCAGCCTGCGAGATATCATCCAAACAAAAACACACACACCAAGACACCATACAAACAAACACACACACACACACAAAACCATGCAGTGTTCACATCCACAATTCTCACATAGATATTTCACCTCAGCAGGGAAATCGCTTGTTCTTCATAAATACCCAGAACTACTCTGAGGTGAAACCCATAAGACTGCTTCAGGAATCACATTTAACACAAGGGGAGCAAACAACACACTGTTGTCCAACACAGGAAGCCAAGACCACGCAGTAAACAAAACATACATTAACATGTCGAGTGTCAACCAGCCTTCTCCCAGTGCATTTGCCATTTTCAAAATGAAGATCTTCTTTCTTCAGAGTTGACAAAATGAAAATCACAACCAACAACCGTATCAGTACAATGGCTTAACAAACTAGGAAAATTTAGAGTATTAAATAGGGTTTAAAAAAGATTTTGAAATACTAAGCAAAACACACTTACCTTTGGACCTGGCCTCACAAACTAAAGAACTGAGGATCACTTGCCACTCACAAACCCAACTGTGGCCAGAGAAAGTCAATATAAGACAATATAATTATACATTATATATATATTTAATAAATTATATAACTGTTTTCCTTATTTTAATTCTTCTGTCACCAAGACAAATTGCTTGTGTGTGTAAACATACCGTCAATAAAGCTTTTCTTCTTCTTCATGCAGCATGAACTCTTGAGAAAGAGTATGTGCTTTCTGGACGCGGTCATGCGCAGTGAGGTAATGCGTTGGTAAATGAGACGCAATCCTCGTCTGCAGTGTTTAATGTCTCGTCTGCAGTGTTTAATGTCTCGTTTGAACAATGTTTAATGTCTCGTTTGAACAATGTTTAATGTCTCATTTAAACAGTGTTTAATGTATCGTTTGAACAATGTTTAATGTCTCGTCTACAGTGTTTAATGTCTTGTTTGAACAGTGTTTAATGTCTCGTCTGCAGTGTTTAATGTCCCATTTGCAGTGTTTAATGTCTCGTCTGCAGTGTTTAATGTCCCATTTGCAGTGTTTAATGTCTCGTCTGCAGTGTTTAATGTCTCGTTTAAACAGTGTTTAATGTATAGTTTGAACAATGTTTAATGTCTCATGTGCAGTGTTTAATGTCTCATGTGCAGTGTTTAATGTCTCGTTTGCAGTGTTTAATGTCTCGTCTGCAGTGTTTAATGTCTCGTTTGAACAGTGTTTAATGTCTCGTTTGCAGTGTTTAATGTTTCATTTGAACAGAGTTTAATTTTTCGTTTGAACAGTGTTTAATGTCTCGTTTGAACAGTGTTTAATGTCTCGTCTGCAGTGTTTAATGTCTCGTTTGAACAGAGTTTAATTTCTCGTTTGAACAGAGTTTAATGTCTCGTCTGCAGTGTTTAATGTCTCGTTTGAACAGAGTTTAATTTCTCGTTTGAACAGAGTTTAATGTCTCGTTTGAACAGTGTTTAATGTCTCGTCTGCAGTGTTTAATGTCTCGTCTGCAGTGTTTAATGTCTCGTTTGAACAGAGTTTAATTTCTCGTTTGAACAGAGTTTAATGTCTCGTTTGAACAGTGTTTAATGTGTTTTAAACAATAATGTCTTTGGTTGCAGCTCATCTTCAAGTTTCTAAATCTCTTTCTTTGACTTGCGGTAATGAGAAGTGACGTCACAATTAATTCCCCCACTTCGCTCTAGTAATTTGGGCGTCTTACGTCATTTGCATCGTGGCCGCTGATTGGACGTAAAGAATGCGTGAAAGAAAACTAAAGTGACATAAAGGCAGATGTACATTACACATGTGTCTTTGGTCTAAAACCAGAAAAGCTTTCTCTCTCACTGTTTCTCACTTTGAAACCCTCTTTGTTCCCACACATTTGGGAGTGAGATGAAAGATCTGAACCAAGAGTTTATAAGATCAGAGTCACTAAAATGCTTGTAGATTCATAAAGCTATTTAACACCATGTGAAAGCTGTTAAGAGTGCCTGCCTTTCAAAATATAAAGTTAATATTTTAATTAGTTGTAACATAATATCTTTGCATAAACTAAAAGAACACACAAAAGCTGTGAATGTTGGTGGATGCTGTATAAAGGAACTTTGCTTCATAATCTTAACTGCTTGTTAGTGTGATTTCATGGCTTTGAGAAGTTTAGGGACAGGGAACTGATGAAGCTGATTTTTACACTGAATTGTTTACTGATAATCACACTAAAGATACACGTGTGTTGAGACAGTTTTGTTCTTTACAAGAACTGATGTTACTTTCAATTGGTTTATCTTCTTTAATCAAGCAGATTTTGTCAGAAATTCTTTCATAAGAGTTTTTCTGAATGAGTACGAGGATTTTCAGCATCTTTATACAGAATCACAGCAATCATCACATAAACGTTTCAGACGCAGGAGGAATTTCCACTTAAGTCATTAAGACTATATAGAAAGTGTCTGACAGTGATAATGTTTCCAGTGAAGTAGCTCACAGTGAAGGCTATAATGAGACTGTTCACCTGTGTCATTAGCTTTACTGTTTATCACTTCATGATCACAGGCATGAACGGTGATCATTCAGACAGATTCAGTACAGATTCAGGGAAATGTTCATGTGGCACTAACCTCAACACTCTGTTATGGTGCCATCTAGCGGTGGAGACTCAAATAGCGCCTAATTCTCACAGGTGCGCTACATGCGCTGATGCCGGATCATTGCTGAAGAGCGGGAGGTTCGAGCACAGGTGCGCTACATGCGCTGATGCCGGATCATTGCTGAAGAGCGGGAGGTTCGAGCACAGGTGCGCTACATGCGCTGATGCCGGATCATTGCTGAAGAGCGGTGATGCCGGATCATTGCTGAAGAGCGGGAGGTTCGAGCACAGGTGCGCTACATGCGCTGATGCCGGATCATTGCTGAAGAGCGGGAGGTTCGAGCACAGGTGACGTTACTTTGACTTTGTTAAATCACGCGGTTGGTCAGTTTCTACACCGACACGTTTCACAACAGCGTCACTTCACTCGCGGCTCTTTTGCTTTTGTTTGGTGATGTAATGCTGGCTGAGATCTCGTTCAATGTTCTGACAAACACAGAAAACAAAGTTGAGCTGAAATGACAGGCAGGAAGTTGCGGACGGTGGTGGGGCTGATGAAGGTCCCGGAGCGCGAGCTCATGGGCGATGTTTTACTGCGCGAGAGTGACGAGCCCTCGCTGCCCGTTCACGTGAGCATCGGTAAATTTGTCCGGTTAGAGGACGGCCGGTACATGGAC
Organism: Chromobotia macracanthus; assembly: GCA_036877525.1. NCBI lineage: Eukaryota > Metazoa > Chordata > Actinopteri > Cypriniformes > Botiidae > Chromobotia > Chromobotia macracanthus. Next base: position 353,678 of record JAZGTH010000010.1, read on the forward strand.
ACTGACGACAGAGATAAAGCTGTTGAAAGACGACAGCTCGCCAACGCAAAAGAGCGACTGAGGGTGAGTGCAGAGGTGCGGCTCTCTTCACTCATTACTGCAGATTTACATGCATTTATAAACTCTTTCTCTACAGGTCTTCATGATTGGAGTTTCTGATCATTATAGCGTCATACTTGCAACATTAATTCAGATCTTAGTTTTATTTAATCGCAGACTTGACTCTATGATGACTGTATCCTTCAGTTTTATATACTTCACCTGAAATGTTAGTTAAAACTTTCCATCGACAGCTCCGGGACTTACTGCTGGTGATAAGTGTCTGTATTTCAGCTGCTGATATCAGAAAACTATTTTTGTCATTATTTATTCCTCTGTCCTCTTTTTTCATTGCTTTGTTGTAATAAAGTGAGTAGTCCTGTACTTTGCTTCTGGTACTCAATTAACTTTTTTTTTGTCTTTGGAGCTAAAGATCAGTCAGCATCTTAATTTCTCCATCCTGCAGGTCTGAAACAACATGGGGATGTTTTTTTAAGCCAGACTTTATTTTAACTGTGTGTTATCCACTGCTTTACTCAGGTGAGAAGTCTGAACAGCATGTTCTCGTATCTTCGGCGTATCGTGCCCGTGATGCCGCAGGACCGGAAGCCCAGTAAAGTTGACATGCTTAAAGCTGCGACCGAGTACATCCGGCTCCTGTCTGCTGTTCTGAATCACCCGTCCGCCAGTGTGAGTCAGCAGCGACACCTGCGGGCTCTGAGCGGACTTACTGCCGCACACAGAATACTGAATCGGCTCCCTTTCTCGTTTTATAGACTGTGAATGTGCTTTCAACACTTTTGCAGTACTGCAAATGACTTGACGCTTGTTCTTTGCAGGCTAATGGAAATGCAGATGTTTTCTTAGAAACTGGAATCAATTACTCAAACTTTGAGACTGACTGCTCTGATCTGTGGACCATGGAGGATGTGAGTTCCCCATAATGATTCGTATTAATTCAGAAAGAGGTACAGTGTAACACTGGTGATGAGTGACACTACAGTCATGGGTTCGAATCCCTGGGAACACACCCTGATGAAATGCATGCCATGAACACAATGTGGGTCAATTTTCACTTTACAAGAAAGTGATTCTGACATGTAACTATTCAGTTAAATCAATTACAGTATCATTCTGTCTTCCTGTGTTTAATGAACCGGTCCTCTTTATCATCTTTTCAGGCTCTGGAATATATGTCAAATCCACTTCTGTCTTCTGGAGTCAGTGTGTCCACCCCGCTTGTAACCACAGTGACAGAAGCTGATGATGACATGGATTTCAACAACATAACAGTGCAGTGTGTTGTACCAATGTGTTTTGTTCAGGTTGACTCAGACCAAACTCTGGTAACAGACTCACTCTCCTCTTAAAAGTCCCCCTCAGTTTTCCTTTTCCATTTTCTGGTGTCCTGAATTAATTTTGATTCTTCTGTATGAGCTTTTTCCTGTTTGTGAAGCTGCCATTTAATGACACTATTTTTGTCAACCAAGGACTGATGGTTGATTGGTTAAGCTGAGCTGTAGTGAAATTTTCTTGAATAATGTGAGAATGAAGCTTTAAAGAGGTTATTTATTTTGAAATGCTACAGCTACTGTACATTATAGCTTACCCAATATAATGAATAATAAATTGACCTTTTGTCTTTAAAAGTTATTATTTAATTTTAGTTTCATTTTATGTTAATACATCATGTAAGAACTGATTATAAACCGGTTTAACTTCACAACTTGTCCTAAATGTCAATGAGAAGTCTTAGCTGTTTGGGTTCTCATGGGGGGGTTAAAACGTGACTAAGCCCGCCTATAAAGTCAATATCAACCAGAATATGAGGGATGAAGAAACCAAGGTATCCATTTACTGTGAATGATTAAATAATTAAAAGTGCATTTAGTCCCACATATGTTGTTTAAGATGTTTTTGGTTGCTCCTTGTAATATTAGCAAGTCACCAAAAGGTGGAGCCAGAGCGACACTTCAATAACCCGCAGCTGCATCGTTCTATAGGCAAACACATCCAGAATAACAAAGCATCTGTGATCCGACAGTTCGTCTGAGTTCAGTCCTTGCTAGAGCAAAACGCTACATTGTCGTTTAATAGATGTTTAGTAGTGTTACAAAAAAAAACTGCCGCTGAACAAACGCAGTTTCCATTAAAAACCTGTACAGCAGCTGAATGCAGACAGTGAGTCGCGGAGGTCCTGAAACGGGCAGGTGTGGTCGTGAGCTCGTCTTGCCTCTAAAAAACGTCAGAAATCCGAGAGGATGCGGAGGTCTAAGAAAACAGACCCAAAACAATATCATTCACCCTGAAAAGTGACACTGATCATCGATTGGCGTTTTGAACGCGTTGCATTGCTGCATAGTATCGCTGCAAAGTAGCGCAGAAAAAGCACAACGAGATGTTGTAAGGTGAGCATTTATGCATCCTTTATTTTCTCTGTTACCATTTCCAGAATATAGTCCACAGCTGGAGCAGAGGTCTCGAGCTCATGTTTTCTCTGTAATGCATGTGAATGAAGGAATTCTGCTGTTCACACGTTCACAACAGCTTATATGAAGGTGGACTGGAATAGTACATGATCGCATGAATTAATTAATGAGTGCCCACATTAGTAATGATAAGACTTTGTGTTGACGTTTTCAGAATGATTCTCCACCTTTCAGAAGAAGCTGTTGTGCGGATTTAATGCAGGCGTGTGCACACTTCATAAGCAAGTATTCCTACAAAATCCTGTACTGGGACTCGATGTGTTGACATCTCTGACGTGCGGAGGCTGAGCCCCGCCGCGCGCTGCTGGTGCTGGTGCTGATGCTGCAGCAGTTTCGCGCTGTTGCTAGGCAGCAGCGTACAGGCAGTGCCTGCACTTGTCCCGTTTTAACAATGCGTTCATTAAATAGAATATGTGTACCGTTTAATCAGTAGGAAATTATTTCCTACTTATTACAAATAAGTAGGGAATTATTAATCATCATTTAGATACCATATATACTTCATTTACATACACTATCTAGAGTGACAATTTACATTGCTTGATGTATATTACAGAATTAATGTAGTTTTTAATGTGAGTGTGCATGAGTTGTTCAGTCATGCTTAGTGCATTATCATGATACTGAAGTAAATTCATCCAGAACCACACCTTAACTTAATTAGAAAAAAAAAACATTTAAAACCAGTAAAACATTATTTGAACCATTAAACATTTCCTTCATACTTTTCACTCTCTCTCTCTTTCTCCACTTCTTAAAAGCATTAGGATCTCTCCATCGCATAGAAAGCCGTCATCTGGTCAGGAAAGCTCAGTTTCAGACCAATCAAAAAATAATATACGTGTGATGTGTTTTTTGTGACATCTTTCTACTTCTCTGCTTAAAACAACATCAAAATCTTGCTGTAGCAAAAGACAGGAGCTGAGCATCTGATTTAAAGACAGATGCTGTGCTGGATCACTCTGAAAACAAACTCACTTGATTAAACAAAATCCACTAGAGTAGAAAGCTGATCTAGGGACCAGCACAGGGCCGGTCTGGTTCCAGTGTCTCCAAGGAGAGACCTTGAGTATGGCCCCAGAGCCCCTGACAGACCACCAAACACAAAGATCGTGTGACTACTAGTGCATTAACTCAGATCTGTTGGATGTATTAGTGATGTATCATGGTAATGATAAAATATTATTTCAGATGCACATTTTCTTTGTTATATGATACAAACTGAATGCTATTAGGTAATTTAAAAAATTAGTAAAGTGAAATAAATGACACTCAATAGATTCCTTTTAACAGAAAAATGTTTTTTGATGCTGATAAATCATGGCCGTTCTTCACAAGCTGCTGTTTGTAGTGCAAACATATAGGCTAAACTATCCTGTAGTTTAATAATTAATAGTTATCTTGCAGTTTAATAGTTATGGCTAAGGGTATTGAAAGATCAAGAGTTTGGTCAGCAATGGTCAGCATACAGACACAGATACACTCCAGATTCACCTGATTGGATGAGCCGATGTTGCTGTCGGGCTGCTCAAACGAAAAAAAAAAGAGCAATGTTTTAAAAACACCACAGCGTCTCCTTATGAGAAGTGAACCAATGATGGCCTTACTTGTAGTTGATCACTTTTACAAGTGCACATAAAGAACTGTATGTTTTTCGCTCTGTACTTGTGTCACACTACACAACCCTGTTAAGGAGGGCACTTATAATGAATACTTATACTTCTTGACTGTTTAAATTGTCTGTTTTTATTAACAGCAGAAAATGTTGCAGAGATGACTGATATGATTTTTTCTTTCTCTTCTCTAGTGGTTAAAGGCAGAAGAAATGACCCAGGGAAGTGGAAAAGGGATTAAAATAGAAAATCCAAACCAGTTTGTCCCTCTGTTTACTGACCCACAAGAAGTGCTTGAGACCAGAAATAAGGTGCGTTTGTTCTCTTGTCCTACTTCATTTAGACACAGCAGATTGTATTGATGTTAAACAGGAAGTCAAGACAAATCATCTTGCAACCCACAGTAAAAAAAATAGTTTTTTTCTAAAAACATAATAAAATAAAGCTGCTCGCAGTACAAATCAGAGTACAGCAGGTGAACAGAGACGTCATTATATCCAGTTGCTGTCGTTCAATGCAGAGAAAGTACATTTGTATGTTTGTACTGTCTGTTTCTCTAAGTAACTGACTGCTGCATGACTATTCAAACAACTGACAGATTTCTGCTAAAAAATTCTCACACGCTACTTTCAGATACGAGAACAGAATCGTCAGGACATAAAAAGAGCTGGACCGCAGTCTCAAGTGTTAGCCAGTGTCATAACAGAAAACAGCCGATCTGTAAGATCACCCAGCAGTGTTCACACATCTGTCAATTTATTCATAATAATCATCACAATAAATAAATCATGGTGTTAATGTTGCATTACTGTAAAATACTTTCCATTCTATAAAAGACCCATAGTCATACCCTACAAATATCTCTAGTATGAGCAGATGGTCATTCATCGTCATTCATCAAAATCCATTTCTAAACACTTTCTCTCTCTCTCTCTGTTTTCAGTGTCCAGAGGAGATGGAGCTCAAACCTAGAGCCACACCAGAACCAGAACCTCCCAATCCGTTTAATGACCTGAGGAAGCAGGAGCTTGAGGAGTACTGCAAGGAGGTGCAGCTTCCCAGCCAGCAGGATGGTACGAGTTGACTCCCACTTGATCTTTTCAAACACATTGACATCCAGCCAAAGAATCCACTGGATTAAGGAAGTGAATCAGCACCTGCCTGCCTCATGTGTACAGCTTACAGATCTGGACATATTGACAGAATCTCACCTTGTTATTTGGGTTTATGTTTTAGGAATAATTAACAGAGAGTTTTAAGAAACTCTGTGTCTGTTTTCTGTATTTACTCCTCACCCGTTCTCTTTCCTTCTTCCCCTTGATGTTGTATATAAGGTGTGGAGGTGGTAAATGACATGGGCACTCCCATGGCTGCCTCCCCCAATAAGACCCCAACATCAGGTGAGCCCCACACCTGTGTATGACATCATCACCCTGTTGTGCTCCAGCACGTTGATCTGTGTGTTACATCATCAACTGCCGACTGACAACCTGTTACTAACCACTGTGATCTGTGATCTACAGATTAAATGACTTAATGAGAATCACTCGCCCTAAGAATTGTCATTGGTTACTGATTATTTACTATGCTGTTATTGTTTCTGTAAAACACAGTTTAAATAAATAGTATTTATTTCATACAACAACAGTTTATATTGGCCTCATCTGTTATAAAAGTAGTCCATACACTCTATATTTCAATTACTTGTTGTGTTTTTCACTCAGAAAAATAATTTTGCTTCTGAAGTTTTGGAATATAGTACATTTCAAACAGACTGCTTTTATAGTGCTTTTCATTGAGCTGTAGTTTTCAGTAAACTGCACAAAACTTCTTTTGTGTTTGACAGACAGAAATAACAGTGTACTGTTGATGGCATGAGGCTGAATAATTTGTTGTCAGTGTTTATGGTGAGCTGTTCCTTTGGAAGGATGATGTAACGTGATGTATGTGTTTTTAATTTGATTTTTCATGTTTTTCTGTGACATTTTCAGCTCTGTACTGTTCTGACCTCCATCTGTATTTTTTTCTGTAATTTGTGCTTCTCTGTGTGTTTCTGTCCTGTTATGATTTGTGGGACATCTGCTACTGAGATCTTGTCTGCGCATACTGGCCAAAACTGGTCATAGCAGCTGTTTCTGTGGCTTGGATAAAACCATTACAATTCTGAAAATGAATCATTTTGTTTTGTCTGTGGAAAAACCACAGATGTAGCGCAGAATGATGAAGGTAATGAGAAGAAACAACAGGAGGAGCTAGAAAAAGAACTGAAGGCCCTGACGACTTCTGACGCTTCAGAAACCACGCCCACAGCACCGCCCACTGCTCCACCCAACAAACCCACAGGCAACACCCCAGAGGGCTCGCCTTCCAAATCTCCCTCGAAGAAGAAAAAGTTCAAGGCCCCTTGCTTCCTAAAGAAGAGCAAGAAACAGAAAGAGAAACAGAAAGCTGAAACGTGAACTCTTACAGGAGTGTTCTGCACTAATCTACATGCTCAGAAACACACTGAGACAGCACAGTTAAACACACACACACCTTCACATCTGTTGACTGTGTATCCACTTACTGATCATCTCATACCATATGAGTTTTTGATTATGGGCTTGTGAAACGTTTTATAGCTTTACTCTCTGTCCACACTGACACAAATTTCACACGGCCTCACCAATACAAAACAGACTTTATTGTAAAAACACAATAAACGGTTTGTTTTCTAAACTGACTTAAAATGAGAAGTTAGATGTTTATGTCAGTTTTGTTATGACTAGGAGGGACGAAATAAAACAATGAAAACGTTCAGGTGGAAAAGCCCCCCAAAAAAGCAAGACAGTGGCTTAAAGAACATCCTAGTTTAAATGTACAAATTTATTCCACGTTTTTAATTTTCATGATCTTTATTCTGTATGAGACTTCTTTGCGGTCATAGGCCTAATGATTTTTTTAATGATTTTTATGATCAGTCACTATTATTTAAATGCTTTTGTGTGTATATTAGCTGGTTTATAGACTTGATTCAGTATTAGAAGAATGCTAGGGTCAGATCATCACATCAATGTAAAGATCTGTTTTACTGTTTTAGAAGTGTGACTGAAAAATTAAAGTTTATTATAAGAGATTATTTTAAATTCATGTTAGCGTGAAGAAAACGCCGCGCTTCATGGCGTCACACACATTCACAAAGGAACCCAAAAATGTCGTATTATCGTGACTGTTAATTACTAAAACAACGAAGCATTTATATAAATACCGTCTTATAAATGCAGAATGGTTTCATTATTTTCTTGTGACTAGAGAAACAGTTTTGCAGAACGTGTGGTAGGAACCATCATTCGTGAAGTGTTGTAGCGTCGGGGTCAATTCAGCAGCGCACGGCTGATGGCGATCAGTGGACGTGTTGGTGTGTAAGTTTTGGATGAACTCGTGGGTTAGGTTTGGTTCATACTGATCGAGGAATGGGGAGAAGCAGGAGCAGAAGTCCGCCACGACGAGGTACGAATTCAGTCTTTATTTATTACACGAACCGGAAAGTGTTTCCGGGCTACTGGTTGCTGAAATCGAAACAAGCTTCATTTATCACACAAATCTGATCCGCTGAATGACATATCTTACGTATGAGACTCTTCTGCAGTCATAATCCCGCGGCCTGCAGGTAAACGTTTAAAACTGTGAGAAGATCATTTGAGTATAGTTAGTTATATAGTTAGTTATCTGCTGACTGGTGTGGCTTTATCCGGTAACTCAAACAGAAGTCGCGTTATTAAACGTGCCCTCGCCTGCTGTCGTTTCAGACCGACGCCGCTCACGCTCGTCGTCTCGAGATCGCGAGCGGAGGCGCCGGGAGCGCGAGAGGTCTCGATCACGTGACAGAGACCGACGGAGGTCGCGCTCGCGCTCCCCCCACCGGCGCCGGTCCAGGTGAGCTCGTGACAGTCACATTACATATAACGGGTGAATTACCTGACAAGAACAGGGTCAGGTTCTCATGGTCCGGTTGTCGATCGTCTTCCTCCAGTTTTGTGCCTGTCTTGTTTTTGCAGGTCTCCACGGCGACACCGCTCCCCCTCCCTGTCTCCAGTGCGACAGAAAGACAGAAGAGAGGATGAGAGGAAAGACGCCAAGGAGAAACCTGCAAAGATCCATCAGATATCAGGTCATTATGCTCGTCCTTTTGTTTTATTTAAAGTCCCATTATAAATTTGCATTAGCATCTACACCTTCCAGCTAATAATCAAAGTCAAGACAGTGGGTAATTTATAATGGCTTTACTCGATGTAACAGTTTACAATGTCCAAACAGCTGTCCAGGCATTAGTTTGGGCTACTGCTGTAGGTCTGTTGAAGCCTTTCTTACATTTTGTCTAATGTTCTGAAAGGTTTCATAAATGCAAAGAACAGCTTCAGAATGAGCATCAGGTATTATATTAGTGTATGAAATGTTTGAACTTGTGATGTCTTGTTTGTTCTTGCAGCTGAGGATATGCAGGGGAAGACAGAGGAGGAAATAGAGATGATGAAACTTATGGGCTTTGGTGCTTTTGACAGCACAAAGGTGAGGTCCTTCTTTGCTTGTAAAGGTTATTATTTATACAATAAGAATGACCAGTGCAATCCTTAAAAACAAGACAGAGCAATAAATACACTGTGGATATTAAGGTTAGGAATGATATTTTTCATTCTGAGTGACAGCAATTAACTGGAATGAGTTCTTGTAAATTACACACATTATTAAGAAATACAATACTCATGTTTGATTACAGTGTTATAAGTGCCATCATAAGCAGATCCTTCAGCTAACTACAAGATGGCAAGCTAGACAAAGCGAATGCCAAGATATTACTACTAAAATTATTTAAAATGTTCAAGATAAAACCATAAATATGTCTCATAGTAATTACTGGTTTTTGGTGGGCAGTTATTTGTAAAAACATCTGAACGATGCTGTATGATGGTTCTTGTTACCATTTATGTTCACCAGGGCAAGAAGAAAGAGGGTTCTGTTGGTGCATATGCCATCAACGTGTCTCAGAAGAGAAAATACAGGTTTGTGTTTATTGTAATGGTTTTTCCAAACATTGCTGTTCATACTTGATATCCCAAGTCCTGTGTCTTACTCATTTTATGACTAAATGAGTAGTTATGATCCCTGGCTTTATTTCTCACGTAAAGCCATTTACATGTGAGAATGTGTTGCATTTTGAGAGGAAATTCACAAAGTTAATATCCCAGCAACAGTTACATGTATGGCCAATCACCTCTGCAGGTACTGCTCAGCTAAATGATGAAGATTCTCATTGGTGGGCAGTGATGTAATGTTTTAGTGCAGGAAGATGATGATGTAATCAAATTTCTCTTGCAGGCAGTACATGAACAGGAAAGGTGGTTTTAACAGACCTTTGGATTTTATTGCTTGATTGTGAAGTCAGGAGACACTTTCACAACTGCTATGCGACGAAATCTTTTATTTTTTTCCCTGTTCAGTATGTGTAAATACGTTCCAACAGTTTTCTTCTTTTGGTCAGTTTCTGTCATTAAAGTGTTGATGTAGTTTGCAGTAAATTTAACTTACACTAAACTTTTAAATGATTTTGGAATTATTTGCCCCATTTTGTGAAAACCTTGCAGTGCTAAATAAACTGAAAATGTGTATGTTTTATCTGTTTTTGTGTATTAAACGTGATGTGCTTTTCTTATGTCATTATGCATAGTTTAGTATGTAACAATTAGAAGAAAATGTATATTAAATATGTAATAACATATGTAACAAACTGACCAAGAGATCGTGCATTTACTAGTGCATTAAATATGAATAGAGCTGTTTTATGACACAAGAATTAAAAGGGGAAATGATCAAATAAAATTGCAATATTAGGTGTTAAAACGCGGATTGTTAAAACGATTTGTCATGTACGGGTGGGGGGGGAGGTGACGAGCGAGTGACGTTCCAACCAATCATAGCATAACAACAAAACACGATTAGCATCATAATCCATTTTGGCTCAGGAGTTACTCCAGGATGATACGGCACAGGTCGTGCTCTTGCTCCAAAACGACGCTACAGTGCTTGAGAAATCGCGTTACAGCAGTCATACGTTCACGCTTCAGAATACCCCTACGCCACGGTCTAACAGATTGACAGGCGTCCAGTAACTGTGAACGGGCGGCGCGTCGTGCTGCTGCTGCTGCTGCTGCTGCTCGCTTCGTGATTTTGTCCGATTTTTGTTGAAGTTTCCACAGTTTCATCTACTGTGTGCAACTCGAGCTGTTTAATAAGTAGCCCGTTTGTCAAGCCTGAAATAGCAGAAGCAGCGATTGTCTGGACTTTGAGGCCGTCAAATTTCTATTTTTAAAAGTCTGTTTTCGACTCTTTTTTCAGCTACTATTCAACATTTTTCTTCATTTTTCTAGACAGCAAAATATTGATTATCACCGTCCGTTTTAAAGCATTATACTAAAAGGAGTGGGACCAGCACATCAGCAGAAGAAAAGCACAACAATAACAGCACCAGCTGCTCACATTCACCGCTCTGTCACGTCCAGATCTGGCCGAGCTCTGCAGTCTTCAGCGGTGCTCTGCTCGGTAGTGAGCTTTAACCTGCAGGAGGCTGCGGGCTCTGATCTCCTGACAGCCCGGCTGTTGTTCGCTCTTTCCGGTCAGCAGGAAGAGTTGCTCTGCTTCTGTAAACCTGGAGGGGTTTGTTGTGCGCGTTTTTCCACGCTCGTGTTGCTTCGTCCAGTTTCACGTTTATTATGTGCAGGACTAGTTAATTTTTATTTTGGCAGCTGAGGGACATTTTTATTCAGTTCCATTCACTGTACCCCACATTTTTAGTTCTCTTCAATATAAAGAGCTTCACATCGACGACACATTTCATGTTTTCGTCTGGCTGGATTTGTGTATTCGCCGGAGCGGAGGAAGAGAAGCGTGAGGACACGAACGGCAGCTCTCGTTGGTGCTTGTTTCCCCCTCTCTCATTTCTGACTCGGATTGTCATTTATTATCGCTGTTTATAGCTGAAAATGTCGGCTATCGAAAAATTGCAGATGTTGATCGAAGCAGCTGAATATCTTGATCGAAGAGAAAGAGGTAACGTGTGTTTATGCAATGTAAAGATATATGTTGAACCCTAAGATGGTGCTTGTCTACTGTAAATACATAAAACGATGATTTATCCAGGCAGTGACTGTTTATCAGAGGCGAATGCATGACAGACGAAGCTTTATTATAGCAAATGTTATGCCGTTTGGGGACGATCAAAGCAGGAAGCAGCAGCCGCTCCAGTTGTCTGAGAGTCGCTATACATCCGACTGATTCTGGTGTGTTCCTCAGTATCAGATCTAAACCCCGTTACTGGGTTCAGTTCGGATGACGTCATTGACCCAGACATATTCATGAAAATTGTCTTATTTAAATTTACAGCATGATAGTTTTTGGTTTATTCTTTGAGCTTTTGCAAAAATGGTCAATACATGTAATCAGTGGCTTTGGTTTGTTTAGATGCTGTGTGGTCTAATAAGTGTCTGTTTGATGTTGCAGAAGCAGAGCACGGCTACGCCTCGATGTTACCCTTCACCAGCAGCAAGGAAAGAGACGGCTCAAAACGCAAACTCAAAAGCAAGAAAAACTGCAGCAGCAGGTATTCCACCATTTTAACAACAATGCATCCCAATAATGCATCATGGCAGATCTATTAGCCTGTACGTACTGTACGTACAGTCACACTGTGTGATCAGTCTATGTGTTCACCTCTGTTACATGCTGTAGCACCAGCATTCTTTTTTTATCCTCCGTATCCCCCTACACCCTCATACCGGGAACATTTTGTTCACATCCGTGATTCACACATCACTTGAAGGAACATGCGTCCCATGAGTGACTTCTAAATCGGCACACCTTAATGCATCGTCATGTGTGCATGACACAAGCACATCAGCTGATTAAGCAGCAGTCAGGACATGCTGTTTACATTCAACACAGAAAGAGACACACCACTCGCATCTCTCCCTGTGACTCGCCTCCCACATACAGTCATCATTTACTCACTCACTAGTCAACACCTCAGATTTCATCAGCAGACATCTGATTAGTACGTCTGAAACTGTCCTGTGAAGGGAGCCACTTGTCTGGTATCGGTTTTAAAAGAAGTGTGATTCGGTTTGGCATTCATTTGTCACCAGTCCCTCATTGCACAGAAAAGCTTCAGAGATTTCTGTAGAAATGGAACCCGTATCATTCACAGAATTCTGCTCGTCACCCACACCTGTGTGTTTATTTTTTTTTGTATATTTTTCCTCATCTGATTTTGCTTTTAGCTACAAATCATTTTCTCAGCTGTTTTTAACACATTCTACAATTTTTTAGTTAATTCTGCAGATTTTCCCCATTGTAGGGCAGAAATTGCCCAAAAAGTCACCAATTTGTAGGTATTCTAATGATGAATCATTACTAAAACATTTTAACTAAGGGAAGGTCGCAGTAACTATAGATGTTTGTATGTGTATATATATATATATATATATATATATATATATATATGTACACAAAGTAGGGGCTTTGTATATATATACAGCCCCTCCCACCTCTCACTTCTGATTAGACAGTATGTGGGCTAATGCTTACAGCAGCAGCCGTGGGTTCTTCTCTTATTAATCTGTGCAGTTGTGCCTTCCACGGTTCTGACAGTGTGGAAGAAAATCTTCTGTCTTTGAGTCGCAGTGTGTGCAACTAATCAGGCAGGGCTTGGAGTGCCTTTCCTGTGGGGCAGCAAATATATTTTTCCCTTCACCCTTTCAGGTTTTGAAACAGGTGGCTTGGCACATACAGAAGCAGCGACTCAACCTTACACAGTAAAACAAGCTGTTACGTTACAATATCTGTTGATTCCCAGTGTGGAAACATTTCAATTCTTGTTTATATTATGTTAATTTCAACTGATGGCCTGTGAGGGTAGATATGAACCTTAGTTATAGTTTGATTCAAATAAAAACAACTTGTTTTGAAGGTTGACCAAAGCCTTCAGTTTAGACAGGCAGGTTTGAGGGGTACATGATTGGAGAGATGCTGACACGAGCAGATGTGCTGCTCTCCAGTGTTTGGATTATTTTTAGAGTGGGGGTCACTGAAGAGGGGTAGTGAGGTCAGGATGGATGAATCAGATGTTTCTCCTACACACACTCTTCTGAACTGTACACACTCTGCTCGACCCTTCAATGTTTATCTGGTCTCTTGTTAGATATTTAACTTTCAAAGTTGAAAGGTCTATGTGTTTATTCAAATAAACATTCAATTTGCATATTTTACACAACCGTTAGTTGCGGTCCACTTATTTCATTGGACAAGCAGTGTTCTAAGAATTCTGATATTTAACAACACTGGACGGTGTGATGTTGTGTTACTTGGGTGGGCTTTATGACATGACAGTGATTTCCAGCTAACTGCCCTGAGTTTAAGTTTACTGGTTTGATCCTTGCTTTCATCATTGTATTCTTGAGCCAGGTCTTTAACTTCATGTTCCTGAGAGATTGAACCTGTGTCAAGTGTGCAGTGAAGTAATTTGCTTGCTATTTCACGTATGATTTGTTCATTCTTATGCCCAGACACACAAGTGACAAATTCCTGTCATCTTTCGTTATCAACAGTGCATAAAATGTGTACAAACAAAACTGTACAGTAAGCATTTGCAATTACAGTTTATGATCCATATCAATTTGTTTTCACTGTGATTTTTAAATGTTCTCACACTGAACTCAGAATATCAGGCCTCGTAAAAAAAAACAAGATTCCCCACTTGGTAATTATGACTCAATGGCTAATCTCATAAACATGTTCATTGCTTGAAAAACACAACAACACTCAAATTTCCTTGTTATTTGTGTTTCTTTTACACTTCTGGTTAAGGCCTCTCTGAAATGAGTCTTCATTACATCATGTGTGAAGCTTCTACCCCCCACTCAGTCTTTTGTTTCTAGTTACTGTTGCTAAGTGGGGCCAAGGGCCTCTATGTATTGTGTTAAAATCGTAGCATGAGAGGGTGTCAGAGAGGACAGAGTATGTTTGCAGTTAGCATTTTGGCAACTCCTATATCTACCACACAAGCCATAAAACCCCTCAGAGTTTCAGTCTGTCACCCTTTACACCTCGTCCACACACACCCCATCTCATCGTTGTACTGAACATTCAAATCAGCAGAGAGAACACAACACACACTGTAATTTCCAAACCTCAGAACCAGGAAAGTGATGTGGAAGTTTTAGCCTGATGGTTAGTTCCGGGCTCTTCCACGTCATTTCCTGATATCTTTCATTTCCTGCTTTTCACGCTTAATAGCAAGTAAGAAAAAAATGGAAAATAACAAGGTGTAAATGTTTTTTTTAACATTTTATGAAGAAAACGTAATGGTGCTTATCTGACTAAAACAATATGATTCCAAGGTGGGTTTTAGGCTTTCCTGTGTGGTTGCTAGGATCTTCTGGACAGTTGCTGTCTGTTTAAAACTGTTTAAAAGAACTGACGCCTTTCCCCTCATAAATATTTGTGATATTCAGTTCTCGAGATGTTTTGAGTGTTTTCTAATGTGTTACAATGCGGTTGCTAGGTGATTGATAACCGACCCAAGACAAAAGAGCCCAGCTCATCTATATTCTGGTCTCTAGACAAAACTGAGGTCCTTTAGTGTAAATCTGTAGGATTTCCCCACCTGTTTCATCATCTGCCAGGTGAAAATCAAAAGTCCAACTGCTCTGAAAACAAATAGCACACCTCTCCTAAACAGACTGCATGTTTTGTGTAATAGTTATAGTGATTATTGGCTTAGCAAACACAGCTAATAACTCAAACAGTGATTCATAATGTTTCTCTTTTTTTGTCTCTGCAGGTCAACACACAATGAGATGGAAAAGAACAGGTATGTTCATATAACCTGTGTGTGACTGTCACAGTCATCAGCTCTCATTAGTGATGAAATTCAACTTCTGTAACTGAATGTGACCAAATGCCTCATTTTCAGTCTTCTGGAGTCTTTCTCTTATAACGTGTCTGCTAGCAGCTGGATAACACAGAGATTCGTGTTACGGTCAGTCAGTGAGATCATGTATCTATTCCATTTGACCTCCAGATAAATCCTCAATATATGGATGACCTGGAATTTCAAACCTGAAAGATCTTGCTAATGTATTGGGGTGTGAAGTCTCCATTCTCAGCGCTCTGTGGTTTAAGTAACACGCATGCATGACCAGCTCAGTTTGCAGAATGCATTGAATAATATATGCTGTAAAGCTTAGTAGAGAACAAATCCAGGACTTCTGCATTTTGACTTTTAAAGTTCTAACAATACACAACGCTGTACTGTAGTCAGTGCAGTCCTCGTATGACACCAGCCATACTCAGTAAAGCATGCTTTTTCCTGCATGTATCAGACCAATCTCATGCAGAGCTCTGAGGTCACACAGCTGCAGACAACCAATTCTCTGTTTGTTTGTGAAGAGCTGTTTTTATGGAATAATTCAGTCAGAGAAGAAAAGACAGGCACCCTCTATGTGTACTTTTGTTCCAGTCCGGCTCAAAATGGAGTCCACGGCTGATACTCAAAAAGCAACTCGGTGGGAGTGCATTTGTTCTGCAGATTTGGATAAATGGGCAAGATGACTGACCTGAGAACAGTACAGCTGTGTTGTAATGATTTTTGTGGATGTGAACCTCTGACTTGGCAAGGCTTGTACAGAGTCAAGGGCAAGCAGTAATGTGATTGTTCACATTGAGTGTTTGTGCATGTTCAGAGGAGGAGACCACAATGCTTGGTTGTTTGGATGCTTGCCAGGGTATTGCTATGCTGTTGCTAAGGTGTTACAGAGAGGTTTTTAGCATGTAGCTGTGGAGTTGGTAGGGTGTTGTGGGTAGTTTCTTTGACTTTGCCTACTAGCTAAATTCAAAACACCATCCCAAAGATACTTAAACTCAAAGTACGAGCAAGATTAACAAAAACAATTTAATAAAACTAGAATCTTTTTAAAAATAGCAGTTGTGAAAGGTTTTTTAACTCATACTTGAACTGAGTGATAAAACAGCTAGTGAAAATCTTACATGAAATGCCTCATATGGAACTTGTTCTTGGGGTACAGATCAGTATCATGTCAAACTGTTACATTTGGCCCAGTGACTTCCATCTTACACATGCTGTAAATTCTCGCCCTGCACCCGTTGCAAGTCATATATAATACACACCATGTCCTATAGACAGTGTGAAAGGATGAGTTTACAGTTTGACAGCAGGCCTGTCCAAAGGAATACACAAACAGCAGCAGTATGTAGCGCTTTCTGTCTGTCAACAGTTATCACAACACACGCATGGTTAAACTTGCCTGTGACATGCTTGTAGTCTGTTTGTCTTGAGCGACAGGTTTGTGATCTGAGCTGCAGTGTACACTTCTTCAGCAGGGTTAAGACAATTACCCAGAGGTCAAAGGCCACAAGGGTCATATGCATTAAACAGGGAAAGAGGGACCTGCTTCACTGCAGATGTCAAGAGGATCTGTTTGAAGAACAGATACACAGTGTCTCAGAGCAGAGAGAGTTTTTAGGGCTGCAGTTGTTTTTAATAATCCATTACCCTGACGATTATTTTCTTCTGTTAATCAGGCATTTCTTAATTTAACTGCCGTGATTATTCTGCAGTAATGTGCAATTCTTTTGCAAAATGCATTTTTGGTACAATTTTTTGTTATACAAATTTCAGTTGATTTTCAATCATGGTTAATTTAAAACCTTGACCCAAATTATTTCTGTCGCCCTCCATTTGGTTGACATGCATGTGCATGTCAAATATTTTAAGTTTATTAATTACACGCTTGTTGTGTAAAACAGAAATGCTTGTCTCTTTAAACACGTCATCAAAATGTTAACAAACAATTAATGTTAATAAACATGTCTTTCACTATGTTGAAGTGCCTCCCTGTGTGCAGTGAAAATAGTTTTCATTATTAATGATTATTTATTTTATTGATTTTATTGAGTGCCTACAAAGAGTGTGAATATGTATAAGAGAAACGGAACTCATGCGTTTCTGTGTCATCGCCGTGTTCCATGCAACAACATGCTGCATGTCAGTGTCAGACAGCACGTACGGCCTGTATTGTTTGACAAACAGCAGGTCACTCAGGTTATGTCAGTACTTCAGTGGTGATGTTAGTTATGTAATAGTATTCATGCCCTTTAGACTAACTAACCACACACAGTCTGAAAGCAAAGATTACTGCAGCACAGTAACCCTGTGTATCACTGTGTCTGCAGAGGCAGTTATACACTCAGCCTGTTCGTCAGCAATCTAGCATGCTGCCATCCCTGCAAACAGACCTGTCACGAATGTGACCAGGCAGGTGTTTAATTCATCTGCTTATTCGTTTAAAGCATCTGCTTGATTTAGTGGCTTCTGTGACCTCGAGTCGCACTAGAAACGTTTCAGACAGACAACAGGGTGTGCACCGTAAATGCCTGAATGATCCAAACACTTAATGCTTTAAACTTCAGCAATGAAGAACCTGAGGTGCTAATGTGAATGTAGTCATGACGACAGGGTGCTGTGTATCAGTCAAAGATGCTGTTGTGCCTTAGTGCGGCTGAAATACTGCAGTGAACATCCAGGAAGAGAAACATTCATCTCCTCCTGATGGATATGTTTTTAGCAACACTAAAATACCAATTCATTTTCAAATCGCTTTATGTGTACACAATAATAAGAAAATGATTGTTTAAATGTAGCAGCTTCCAACAGCAAACAGGACAAAACTTCTTTCTTTTGACGGCAACAACTCACAGAAGTTCACACACAAAGTCTGAGAGGCAGCAGTAAAATTTGTTTGTGATCTGCGTGTACATACAAAGCCAGCAGCTGTGTGCAGTCTGCAGGCAATATGTGTAACAGGTCATATGTCTGCAGGCACCTATCCTCTCCTCACCCCAGCAGCTGTGAGTCCTGTCCACAGATTTGTACATCATTTGTTCATATTGTCATGTTAAACCTTTGATATACAGGGAGGATCTGCGACTGATTAAAACATTGTTTTATGATTTCAAAACATTTGAAAGAAATTATGAAGATCATAAATTCTATAAAATTTACTTTAAGATTTTTTTGGTCACTAAATAAGCAAATTTGAGGTTTGAGAAACTTGGCAAATTAATATACTGTATTATCATCATTATTATATTATATATAATATATGATCAATTAATATATCAATATATTGTATTAAACTGGTTTGATGGTTATGATTGGTGTTGTTGCTATAACTTTTGCTTATAGAAGCGTTGTATTTGTTCTTGTGTTGCTTGATCCAGACGGGCACATTTACGATTGTGTTTGGAACGTTTGAAATCACTTGTGCCGTTAGGACCCGACTCAAACAGACACACAACACTCAGTCTGCTCATGAGGGCTAAAGAAGACATCAAGGTGTGTGTGTGTGTGTGTGTGTGTGTGTGTGTGTGTGTGTGTGTGTGTGTGTGTGTGTGTGTGTGGACATGAAACACTAACACATTCTCATCCCAATCATCCACACAAGCACTACATTACAAAACTGCAATACATTTATATAATCACTGATTAACAGTAGATAGGCATTGTCTTTATATTAAGAGGAGTATATTATTTCCCTAGTCACTTATTTAATTATTAATATGAAATTTAAAAGATTTAGTAAGTAAAAATCTACAAAATGTCAAATTGCTACAGTAACTGTTATACAGTAAAAATGTGATTGCAGTAAGAGCCGTAGCATACAGTTTGCCACGTAAAATGTGGGGCTGTCAAGCTGCTTGATGTATTCATTATATTTTGTAGACGCTTTTATCTGAAGTGACTTACAATGAAGTCACATCTGATTCATAAACAGAATTCGGTTGATGTGTCAACTCGCGCGTGTGTGTATTGGGTGCAGAGGCTGGAGGAGAGCGAGAGGAAGGCCCAGCACACTATAGAGCAGCTGCAGAGAGAACAGAGACACCTGCGCAGATACCTGGAGCAGCTGGGAGTCGAGCGCACATGTATGGACAGCATGGGCTCCCACATCTCCTCTGACAAATCTGACTCTGACCAAGGTAAAGACACTGTTACAGGCGATGTGAGCAGAGGAGAGTCAGAAGAAACAGAAGAACAACTGCATGCAGTCATACTCTCATGTACAGTGGGTTAATGTATTAGGATCTGGGCTGGTCCACAGTTCTCTGGTCTGATTCAGATCACTGCAGATGAGTCTGAATGCTGATTCCAGTGTGACTAATAAAATCTTAAGGTGGAACTGCTGGATTCCTCCTAAAATGCTGATTTATGAGCAGAGTCAGTGTCATGTGTTCATGTGTTCACATGATGTGAAGTCATATTTAAAGAGTTGGTGTGAATGAGGACACTGAAAGAAACCAAGAAAACATTTAATGTGTAAAATGTAATTGTCATTTTAAATTGTTAAATATTGGGCATTATACTTTTAACCTATTTATGATTCATGGCTATGAGCTATTTGTGATTCATAACCCTTTTCTTTCTCAAAGCATTCGAAATAATGAATGTTATTATTTTTAGTCTGGCTGTTTTCCCAAGTCGAATGACAAATTCATCAGTATTAATAAATCACCGTCCAGTCAAGTACAGTAGAACAGGCTACCAAATTAACTGATGACTAATAACCAGTCTGAGTCGAGCATGATTTCACACTAACACAATAAAAAATATCAGAGTGGGATAAACAAATGTAACAAAAGGTAAATGATGCAGTATGCATACAACCACAGAAATTCTTCTCTCTACTTCTTCCTCACACACGAATGGACAGACAGAAAAACCTGTTGGCCATCTTGTTTAGATTTGCTCGTCTTACATTGTTTAACTCAAAACAATGACATACAGACACTGCTCAATCAGGCCTGTTCTTTCATCAAATAACTGCTTCCATTTATTCCAAATAATCTTTTAATCACATTTGAATGATCCAAGAACCTTTCTGTAACACCAGTAACCATTTCTAGTAACTAGAGCTGTGAAGTACCATTTCGGTTCTAGATTCTGTTAACTGTTATACTTGGAATCATGTCACGCGCTGCCAGATTTACTCCCATGCAACATCACGCAATATTAGTCAAACATTCCCTCGCAGATGCACAGTGGAAGTTTTGTGATGGCAAAGGAAACGTGCACACGTCTCTCAGATTTCCCAGACTTCACACAGATAATTGTCTTCAGGAGTTTATTTTGCTGCAGCCTGTCCTGCAAATGACATGCAGACAAACTGCAGCAGCATGTGTGTATGATGAATGCTTTAACACGCAAATTGGAATGTTGCCATGGAGATAATGTGGTCACCCTTGCTGTAATGCATTTAAAAACGCACATAAAAATGCTATAGCCTTAACATTATAGATTGATTTCCAGGCAATAATAAAGTCTTCACATTTGAATAGAATTAACTTTTTTTTTTACATTTCAGAAAATTATTTCCTGCTCTCTCACTCTGGACAGCTGTTCAGATTTAAACTGACTTGCGTACGTTCATTTTTAAAAACGTTTCTAGATCAGATAAATAAACCTGTTTATCATGTAACATTATGTAACAGCTGTCTGAAGCATTACTGATTTGTTTAGTGATGCACTTGATATTTCCAGGACAGTGTCAAACTTCTGCATTGACATCATCTGTCAAATCTTTATTACGTTTAAGTCAAGGATTTTCTCCGCTGTTTTACATGAAGTTTTTTGTGCATTCGGCATGTTGCAGTCAGTACATTCAGCATTGTGCTGTACCAGCTGATCATGTTTTTATACACAGAAGGGGGGGTCTGCTGAACAATATCTTCATGTTTTCTTGTGTTTGCTTTACAGAAGAGGTGGACATTGATGTGGAGGGAACGGACTATCTGCTTGGCGATCTGGAGTGGAGCACCAGCAGTGTCAGCGACTCAGATGAGCGTGGAAGCTCCCGTAGCAGCTGCAGTGATGAAGGTTACTCCAGTGCCAGTAGACTTCACCTCACCAGCTCTCAGGAGAAGAGCCCAGCACTGGGCTGCAGTCTTTAAGAGCACAGATCACTCTGCTTCTCTGCCACTCATCTCCTGCCTCGTCCTGCTCCGATACTGCAACAACGTCTCCTTTCTGACTGACTGGGCCCGGAACAGAACACAGTCTTTCTGTGTGTTGTGTGTATGTGTGAAGTCCAAAGGAGGAAACATGGAGAACGCATTGAATGTTCAACTACAGGGTTCATCAGCCATACCTTATAGATGCAGCTTCAACTGGGAGAAATGGCCTATGTGAGCCTGCTGAAGACTAGCAGACCTTCTTCACCATTCCCCTTGCACCATCGGTTTACAACGACCAATCACCAGGGGAGAAGGCAAAACCTTTGTCCAATCAGATCTTCCCACCCATCTGCCCTCACTCCCTTCCCATCATCCTGTCAAGTTACAGAGAGAGGCACTTGATCAGGACATTTCCTCAAAAAGAGCTCACAGCCAGAAAGAATGTGTACCACACCCACTGCCTACTCACTCTGGGACTGTCGCCCCACGGCTGTCTGTGATGACCTTTTATTGTTCCTTCAGTCAGAACAAAACATCCAGAAGACAGGTTTGGGTCTCCTGACAAGTTAGCTAACCTACAGAGCAATGGTGTTTTGCACTTAAATAACCACACAGGAGTGGCCAGTTTTACTGTGTCCTGCAGAATATAAACAGACAGGATTCAGGAAAGCTGCAAGATCAGAGCCAAACAGCTGCTTTTACCGTATAGGCAAGAATTGCTTTATGTCAAAAGATGTTTTGTTTCATATGTCTCTTTTCAAAGGGACTGCAGCTAATGTAGTGATATATGAGGCGTGTTGTGTTAGCTAGTCTTAAATATATTTACTTGAACTGTTTAATATCCGCCCATCCGCCTGCCTGCGAGTCTTCACTGATGTGCCATTGTGTTTTTTAACCCAGCAAACACTCATTATTCATCAGGCCGGTAGCAATACAACCTCATCTGTATTGACTGGTAGATTCCAGTCAAGCTAAGCCGTCGGTGGGGTTAAGATCTGTTTTGTTGATGTTTTTAAGCATATATGTTGTGTTTTTAATGCCCCCGAGTCTAAACCTTGATTTTTACTAATACCGGGGGTGATACAACTGAAATCTGTTGTTGTGAAGAAACGTTTGACGCATGAGATTCTTTGAAGGTTTGTGGGTGGGGGTTATTATATGGGGCGGGGTTTATGATGTGGGGTGGGTTTATGATACATTTGTGGGTGGGGATGGGTGAATCTCAGGTATCTCTTCCTCTCTCTATGGACAGTGTGTGTGTCTTCCTCTCTTGTGCTTGTGTGTGTGCATGCGTAATACATCATCTGTGTTTTTCTTTCTCTCTTGATGGTTTATATGCAGAAGCAAAAGGGCGATTCTAAAAGCACATTACATAATCAAAGAAAGCGACATGTGCAGCATTACTGCACTGCTGACATGGACAGAAAAGGTCCGAGGCTTCAGATTACTAAAGCAATGAATCCTCTGTACTTCTGTGACACCATCGTAAGTGTGTGTGTGTGTGTGTGTGTGTGTGTGGTTTCTTGATGGCTACATACTGCTACGTACTGACCATTTCAGTTAAATGTAGATATATAGTGTGTAGATAAATGTAGATATATATATATATAATGTTTACACACAGACAATATGTGAGAATAAAATTTAGGAGTTTTTATTTTCTTTATTGTATGTTTCAGTATGTGGTTGATTTGTACTGTAACTATACATTCTTATATTTAACACAAACTAAAGTTTTACTTGGTGCTCACAGGGCCAAAAATGTTTAATTTTTCCTGCACAAAAAAGTTTGTACAGGAAAGGAAACAAAAAATAACAGATAACTGCATTGAAAATAAATAGGAAGTGTTTGTTAGTGTGTTGGTGGCATTAAGATTGTGAAGAGGTGATGGGAGTGTAATTGTGTGTTATTTTGCCCAATTGCCCCAGAGAGAACAATCCACTGTTGTTGTTTTCTTGTAACACTAGTGAGTAAACGCGTGGACTAAATGTAGTGAAAACTTCAGTATTACATCACAAACCAAAATCAACTCAAATTATAGAAGATATAATTTTATAAATCTTAATGCACCAAAAACTTTTAAACAGAACAAAAAAAGATTGTTCATTCTTAAGTTGGAATGCTGCTGTTGAGTAGTAAACAAAATGTATAAAGTAAATAACTTGTTTGGGTTGTAGCTGTGAGAGAATTAGAGCATGAAGTATTTGAGAAGGGGAGGGGAGATGTGTGTGTAAATATGAATATTTGTTTGCTTGTGTCGTCACTGTCCACAGACAGAGAGAAGGGGCTGGAATTTCTTTTTTCTGATTTTGGGTGGATCGAGCTGTATGCCTTTTGTATTGATATGCTTTTGTCTTTTTATTAGCTGTGTTTAAAAAAAGTGCAAACAAGATGTGAACTTTCTTCTTAAGATTGTGTCTTGTTAAAAATGTCTGTCATGAAGTTTCCCACGGCCCACTGAAGTTGGAACCTCTGCTCTCCAGACAGTTGAACCCCTTCTCACACTTCCAGGGCAGTGTGTTGCTTATCCCGCTGTCTTCTGTGAAGACCAGTGGTGAGACACAGCTGAGAAATGTTATTTGATAGGCTACTGGTGCTCACACACACAGACGTGAATCTGGCACAAACTCACTTCTCACAGTTAGCGATGGTCTCACCTTTCCAAACACACTCATCTTCAAACACACTGCCTCTTGTAAGCTAATTGAAGAGGTTTATGTCTGTTTAACAGGCAGAAATGGATATTTCTGTGCTGTTACTTTAGAAGAACTGGGCTGCTGTAACACTGACTGATAAATATGTGGTTAAAAGAAAAGACCTTAAAATAAAAAATGTAAAACAGTTTGTTTCTATTGGCTTGAAAAAAGAAAATTAAACCTTAATGATAATGTTTGTCCAAGTACATGTAAACGGTTTGCCGTTTTAAAGACCCTGGTAAATTATTTGACAAGTGTAGTTGTGTAGTTTTGTGTACTTGTGTTGACATATTTCTGATTGAATTGAGAGGCTGGGGCAGAACATATACTGATCATTTAGTTTAAGTTGGGCACAACCTACATAGATAAATTATCATTGTATATTAGATCTAAGTATACAATATATCTATAGCTGCAGAAATAAGTACACTAGCATATAAATGGCCTTAGTGCTAATGTACAAAACAAAACTCACATTTGATTATTTGATGTCTCAAGTTATATGTTTGGGCAATTTGACAAGGAGATTAAATTTTAGAATTAATATTTACAATTTTTGGAAGTGTGTCAGCAATATATTAGTGAATGTTTTCTACTATTGTCATATTGTTAAGGATGTTTACTTGTTTTCTGGAACAATACACAGATATTATAGTATCATAATAATGATACAACCCTCCACAGCCACTTAACAATGATACAAACACAAATTGGACTTTTGGTATACTGTACTTTTAAAGTAACAGCAGATTTTCCACTGGTTACAGGAGTCAGTGATATAGCTTTTACAAAAACTACAGATTTTACTCACTAATTTTTGTATCCCCCATGTATAGACAAATGGGCGGGGGGGACAACAGCCCTAGTCACATTTCTGCCTTTCAACTGCATAGACAGCCAAAGTTTTTCTAAAACTGCAAATGAACCTACAGCATCACTTCAACAAAGTAAAAAACTGAAAAGAAATAGTGACCAAATGTGCTATGTAAAATGAGTCTTATACTGTACGTTCATATAAATTTTAAAAATCTAGAAAGATTTTGTTTTAAAAACAAAACAATTAAACAAAAACAAACAAAAAACAAACAATAAATTCTGAGCATGTTAATGTTTTACATGATTATGAACATTTAAAAACAGTCATTCAGACGGTGAGAGCAGATGATGGTGAACTGTTCTGTGGTCAGTCACAATGAGCAGTAAACCTCCATCCACAGTCAGATGGGAAATAACGATGAAGCTGCCACAGAGCTGTAAGTGAACAGATGGAGAGCAGAGAGACCGAGTGTGGGCTGTAATTACCCTGGAGCAAAACAGAGAGTGAGAAGAGAGAGAGAGAGAGAGAGAGAGAGAGAATGGCTGTTGGCAAAAAAAGAGTCGCCCTGTGCGCATGTGGTCACAGCGCTGGATGAGAGTGAAACAGCTGACAGAGGAAACACAGAGCACATTTATGAATATAGAACACATGCATTATATAAGATGTAGGAGATGTAATGTGTGACAGTCAAAGATGGCATTCACATTCTCTACTTTCCTTCATGCTTGTCTGTTATCTATATTGTGCTATAAAAACTGTATTTCCCTCTGTTTTAAACTTTAAGAGGATTTACACAAGAAATTCCCTCCCTGGTCACAACATGTCTAACAAAGGGCTTGAGAGAGATGCTCATGTGCACGTGTGTGTACAGTAATGTTGTTGAGTGTTTAACCAGCTGAAACGTTTGAGTGAGTCCTGTATACGCAGTGAGACAGGTTTTCTTACATTAAACAGGCTGTTCAAGACAGAGCAGTCCTTTAATAAAACCTTCTCACTGTAGGTTAATTTTCTTTCAGCACAAGTACATTTGTAAGTATTTGTGAACACTTGTTGACATGTTGTTGCTCTATATGGGCTGAAGCTGCCATTCAGTAATCTATTTTGTGAAAACAAAGTGAAACCATTCATGAATTAGCTGATGACACAAACATATCAGACAATAAGAGGGATACAGTGGGAAGAGAGGGATACAGTGGGAAAAGGAAGAGAGGAATAGAGTGGGAAAAGAAAGAGAGGGATAGAGTGGGAAGGGAGGGATAGAGTGGGAAGGGAGGGATAGAGTGGGAAGGGAGGGATACAGTGGGAAGGGAGGGATACAGTGGGAAGGGAGGGATAGAGTGGGAAGAGGAGGAATAGAGTGGGAAGAGAGGAATAGAGTGGGAAGAGAGGAATAGAGTGGGAAGAGAGGAATAGAGTGGGAAGAGAGGAATAGAGTGGGAAGAGAGGAAGAGTGGGAAGGGAGGGATACAGTGGGAAAAGTAAGCTGCTGAGTCCCGGTTACGCACAGATTTTGGGTGTGGCACGCAGCGTGTCGTTCCTGCACCCGCTCAGAGCTGCAGTTACTTATGAGAGGTTTTCATACAGAATGAAACACTCATTTCATCTGCAGTCAAACCCTAATACTGCACAGATGAATACATCATTTCTTTAACTATAATAAACAACAATTTCACAAAATTATTATTCATAATTATATAAAACACTTTGTAAAAACGTTAAATGAAACACGAATGTTTATACTGTGCTCTTTATGTTCAGTAAAAGTTAACTAAACAGATGGCCCATTCATGTGAATGTAGCTCACGTATGTTTACTGTGTTTCTGGGTGTTGATGAATTATCATTTCAGCGTCGTTTTTCTCCTGTCTCAACCCCTGAACTTCATTAACTTAAACCAGGTCTGCTACGTTTGAAACGTTACTTCTTAATGAAAAGGTTTATCGATTACATGTAACAGGGCCATGTTATTGTCAGTGTATTTCAATGATTATACGCCACTTTGTATTTCGCTACAGTTGCTTATATCAGAGCATCTGTATATAATCTTCTCAGCAGAAGAGTTAGTCGAGCTGTTTATGATGAATCCTCACCAGACAATCCTACACACACACTACAGATCGTTTATATCCGTCACATAGTCCATTTATTAAGTTTACAAATTGCATGTGTAATAATAAAATAATCATGTGAAGAATCGCTGCTTCATGTCATCAGTATTAGGATTCGTTTAACCCGCACAGTAAACCAGACCCCGTCGTGGCTCTGAAGGACATCCGGGCCCAGTACGAGTCTCTGTCCGCTCGAAACCAGGAGCATGCAGAGGACTGGTACCGGTCCAAGTGCGCCAGTGTGACGGAGGCAGCGGTGCGCAACAATGCCGCGCTAAAGCAGACCGAAGACGAGCTGCCCGGCACCGCCGACAGCCCAGACGCGCACCTGGACATCGAGAGAGCGCTCAGCACACACGATGCGTGTAAACTCAGACTGTAAACTCAGACTGTAAACTCACTCAGACTGTAAACTCAGACTGTAAACTCAGACTGTAAACTCACTCAGACTGTAAACTCACTCAGACTGTAACTCACTCAGACTGTAAACTCACTCAGACTGTAAACTCACTCAGACTGTAAACTCACTCAGACTGTAAACTCAGACTGTAAACTCAGACTGTAAACTCAGACTGTAAACTCAGACTGTAAACTCACTCAGACTGTAAACTCAGACTGTAAACTCAGACTGTAAACTCAGACTGTAAACTCAGACTGTAAACTCAGACTGTAAACTCACTCAGACTGTAAACTCAGACTGTAAACTCAGACTGTAAACTCAGACTGTAAACTCACTCAGACTGTAAACTCAGACTGTAAACTCACTCAGACTGTAAACTCAGACTGTAAACTCAGACTGACTGACAGCATGAGCGCCATAAACACCCAACACAGTTCACAACACTGCGCATCATGACGGCACTTAGTGACCCAGAAAGTGATTTCACATGTCATAACAGCCACATAAAGAGAATCAACGCGTGGCTCACCTGCAGAAGAGCCGCAGAAGAGCCGCAGAAGAGCTGCAGAAGAGCCGCAGAAGAGCTGCAGAAGAGCCGCAGAAGAGCTGCAGAAGAGCCGCAGAAGAGCTGCAGAAGAGCCGCAGAAGAGCTGCAGAAGAGCCGCAGAAGAGCTGCAGAAGAGCCGCAGAAGAGCCGCAGGAGCGCTCGTTTCCTCCAGCGTCTGCGCACGGAGAATCAGATCTCAGCGCAGATAATCCAGGAAAGTTTCAACTGGCATTACAATCACGTTTTACAATCACGTCTGGCTGTGATTGTTTTAGTGAGCTGAGAAACTGTTTGGCCGTCAAGACGTGTCGCTTTCTGACTGCCGCAGACTTCAGCCGAATCTCCAAATCCCGAATCGACATGTTATAACACAGTCTCTTAACTTCTGTTTAATCATCATCATCATCATCATCATCCGTGAGTCCTGCACTGTACTTCCCAAAACATCATAATCATTAACACTGCGGATCTGCGCACCTGCGCGTGTTTGCTATAATAGCCTACACTTACCGTAAATCTTCTAATATTATAGGCCCATTAAGTATACCTCAAAAGTAGCCAAACTTATAAATCTGAAAATGCATTTTTAAGTAAATGTATACCACAACATATCCCAATAACTTTAAAGGATAAAATAACATTCTTATACAATTTACAATCATAAACACACCGAAATGTTTATTATATAAATATATTTCGGTTAAAATACATATTTTAAAAAGATCAAGTTAAATCAAAATGGTGTTATTTTTGATGAATATTTATAGATATATCCATATCTAAAAGAAACACTTTATCTGGTATACAGTTTTTATCATTGCATGTGACTGTTTGGAGACATTTTGAATAAACAGCAAATGCTGGATTCCCTGCAGGACACGATTCAGCAGCTGGACTCTGCTCTCCGCAGCACTAAAGGAGAGATGTCTCGCTACCTGAGAGAATATCAGGACCTGCTGAATGTCAAGATGGCTCTGGACATTGAGATCGCAGCCTACAGGTCACAATAACTCCACAATCATTAATAATGAAGGTTTGATGACATCAGCAAGACTATATTTGGTCTTTCCTAACAGGAAGCTGCTTGAAGGTGAGGAATACCGTTTAAGCTCTGTGAGTGGAGCCATGTTGCAGTCCACCTACTCTTATCCATCCAGCCGCACTTACATCCTGAGGAAGAGGAGGAGCAGGAAGAGGAGGACAAAGAGGAAAAGAACAAGGAAGGAGAGGAGGAGGAGGAGAGAGGAGGAGGCAGGAGAGGAAGAAGAGGAACAGGAAGGAGGTGAAGAGATGGAGGAAGAAGGAGAGGACGAACAAGAGGATGAGAAAGACCAGAAAGACAAAAAAGAAAATGAGGAGAAATAGAAGAAGAGTGACAGCAAGAGTGATGGCAATAAAGCAGACAGCAAGAGTGAGAAGACTGACAGTAATAAAGATGAAACATCCACTCCAGTCAAGAGCAAGTAAAGCTGCACACACACACACACACACACACTCATTCTGTCCTCTCTGTCTCTTTAACACACACACTCATTCTGTCCTCTCTGTCTCTTTAACACACACACTCATTCTGTCCTCTCTGTCTCTTTAACACACACACTCATTCTGTCCTCTCTGTCTCTTTAACACACACACTCATTCTGTCCTCTCTGTCTCTTTAACACACACCATCATTCTGTCCTCTCTGTCTCTTTAACACACACACACACACTCATTCTGTCCTCTCTGTCTCTTTAACACACACACACACACTCATTCTGTCCTCTCTGTCTCTTTAACACACACACACACACACTCATTCTGTCCTCTCTGTCTCTTTAACACACACACTCATTCTGTCCTCTCTGTCTCTTTAACACACACACTCATTCTGTCCTCTCTGTCTCTTTAACACACACACTCATTCTGTCCTCTCTGTCTCTTTAACACACACACTCATTCTGTCCTCTCTGTCTCTTTAACACACACACACACACTCATTCTGTCCTCTCTGTCTCTTTAACACACACACACACACACTCATTCTGTCCTCTCTGTTTCTTTAACACACACACTCATTCTGTCCTCTCTGTCTCTTTAACACACACACTCATTCTTCCTCTTTTCTTAACACACACCATTCTGTCCTCTCTGTCTCTAAACACCTATTCTGCCTCTCTGTCTCTTTAAAACACACAAACTCATTTGTCCTCTCTGTCTCTTTAACACACACACTCATTCTGTCCTCTCTGTTTCTTTAACACACACACTCATTCTGTCCTCTCTGTCTCTTTAACACACACACTCATTCTGTCCTCTCTGTCTCTTTAACACACACACTCATTCTGTCCTCTCTGTCTCTTTAACACACACACACACATTCATTCTGTCCTCTCTGTCTCTTTAACACACACACACACTCATTCTGTCCTCTCTGTTTCTTTAACACACACACACACACACTCATTCTGTCCTCTCTGTCTCTGTAACACACACATTATCACATTGAAACACATGGTGACAGAACAGTGCAGTGCACATCAGCAGTTTGGCAATAAAGCATTTAGTTCTTGTGATGTTTTAAAGAAAATCACTGTTAATAATCCCTCTATTCCTTCCACCAGGCAAAAAACCTCCTCTTGATCGATTCTTTCATGACAGAGCAAATCTGTCTCTGCCTCTTTATGTTTCTCCTCTTTAACTGCTAATCTCTTTGTGTATGTCTCATTTTTGGCTTATCCTGGTGTGTTTCTTCTTGCAGATGATCTTTGGAGAAAGCACATCCATGAATGTGTTTGTGTGTTGTGGTTGTGCTGGCAGTGTTAGGTCAGGTCAGTGTAGTGTTACTCCCACAAAATCCCCTACAGACAACAATTAACACTTATGCAAACAACTGCCAATGAACCAACATAATACAGGCCTGCTTGACTGAATGATTACTGACAGCAGTTAGTACAACCAGAGGTTTAGTGTTTCATATTACGAATTCATATTTATTTAAAGCTGAGAGAAAACACTCGATTGCTTCTGTCATGTGATCTGTCATCTGTGTGATAGTAAACAAACATATTAAACAAACAACATAGAACACTTTACTGTATCTTTATTCAACACATGGTCTAAACTATCAACATGATGTTAGTTAGAGTAACAATCACATTCATAAACTCAAACTGTATTTCTTAAGATTTTGCATGAATGAATTAGATCACAACAAAGCATTTCATGTGCATGAAACCTCTTGATTTGACCTAATGGCATTTATTACTTGAAACTGAGCAGATCTCCCGTCTCTTCTCAAGACATCTTCATGCCTAATTTTTGCATTATTTTCCATTAATTGGCTTGATTTATTTCATGACTTGATCAATACATTTTTGGCAATATATAACTTACACTTAAAAATGTGTAAAGTGACTGACAGTGACTGTAGTGAGTGTCAGTTTTTGCTACAATTTTGGAAAAAGTAAACCATTGGCTTAAGATCCAAGACAGCAGGAGGGGAAAAAAGAGTGAGATTTCAAACCCGTGATAAACCAGCTGTCAATGCAGCAAGTTAGGGTTAGAAACAGACTCTGATTTCTTCTGTTGTGGTTCCACAAACATGAAATGAATGCATCAGGAGCAGCAGAATGTTTGCATAGCCTGTTTCACTGGAGCTTGACAATATGATGGATGGAAAGATTTGCTTGATGTGTGTAAAAATGTCTGTACCTGCCTTTATCACGACCGGTCAGAGCCCTCACTTCTCATCTTGAGCGGGTTTACAGATGGTCCAGGAGAGCTAACACATCTTCTGTAGGACTGCTAACTGATACACTGATATTCCCCAGAACCAAATAAAGCCATTTATCCACCAGACTTATCCATGACCTCTTTGTCTCTTTGCCTGCACACCTATTTACATGCTGTTCAGACAATCAATACTGTTTACAATACTGTAAATCTTCCAGCTGCAACTTTTTCTCTCATACTGTATCAACCAGTAATTGTACAGCTATATAAGATTCTTCAGTGGCTTCACTGAAGCTTACACTTACTGCATGTCCTGAGGGAGGAAACAGACGCAGAACATATAAATGACGTATCTGTCAAACACTGGAGACAGCAGCTCTCGTCATCTTAACTACAGACACATCCAGAGTAACTTCAGACTGAGGCCATGAACACTCAGTGAGAGTCAATTACAACTGCTTCCCTAAATCTGACACACTCTAGATTGAATGAAGCATTTCAAAGTTCAGAGTTATTTCTAATATTTTCCATATTTGTATCATTACTTTCTTCTTTCGTTCATTTTTACAAAAACATATTTTTATAGTGTTTATATAAATGAGGGCTCACTATTGTGCTATTATATTGTGTTTATCCTCATGTTAAAACAGCTTTATTAGCTGTACTGATGTAGAAATGTTTATTTGTGGCTAAAGCAACTAAATAAAAGCTCTGTACACAGCAGGAGAAATAGAAACTAACTCTCATTGCTGACTGGAAGTCTTGATTATGAGCCTTTCATTTTCCCATCTAATTTTTCAGGGCCTGGTTTATTTTCAGAAGGCCATAAAAATGTCTTCATATTTTGTCATTTTTCCTCTGTATTATCTGAAAAAATGTCACATCAAAAACATACAGACATTAGCAGATCAATGAACTATAACACACACACAGCCTGTCAAACACAGTGAAGTCCAGCGGTACTACACATCTCTCTATGAATGAGACATCAGAAATGTCCAGTGACTATTACCAAATCCGATGCATTTAATATATTTAGGTCTAAAACGCTATAAGGGCTTTCTTCAGTAAAATGGTTCAAACTGACTAATAAATTTAGAAATAAATCAGGAGTTGGTGTATCTGCCAGTTCTTCACACAGTTACAGTACATCCTCAACAGACGGACTATAAATAAACACATGCTCAATGATACCTGTATATACATGTACAGAGAAACTCCAGAAAACTGTTTACAGCACATAAGAGTTATGTTTCATGCCATCTGCTTGTTTTCTGTACACACATCTAGCAAATCTGATCTCAGTTTGAGACCTGTTCTGAAACTAATGGAGACACCTGTGAGATTTCACCTGAGTCTTTTTCTCAGGAGCAAAAGTTTCCATTTGCTCTTCATTTAATCTCACTGCTGTCTAAGAGAAATAATTAAGATGTTAAAGAGACCTCATCTGTGATCTTTCCTATGACATGATCATTTATGTAAATGAATAATATGAACACTTGTCAGATTTACTCTTTAAGAAGAGGGTCACTGTGATTTCACCAAACGTTCCTCGACCAACATCTGTGCACTGTTCAGTAAAGCTTAACTCGAAACCTGAATATAAAATCTGATTGGTTGATCGAAATGTTGTTCCAAGACCAACAATAACCACGTACTGCTTAGTGACAGCAGGAAATAGTCACTTCAGTCTAATGGTAGTGTGTGATTTATAGGCCAAAAAAAAAAAGATAAAATTAAAGATGATCTGCCAGCATTGTTATTCATATCATTACCGTGAATTGTTTTGGAAATGATAACTGTGTAGTGAGTATCTGTCAGCCGTGGTTAAAGAATATGGCCTTCAGTCTGGTCTGTTCTGACACCGCTTTGTAATGTAATACTGTAAATATGCCAGTGCTAAGGCTGTGCGCAATTGTAAGTTAAACAAAAATAAGCAACGCAAATAACATTTAGCCCTAATATTCTGTAAATGTTGACCTCTGTTTGAAAACACAAAGATTAATGAGATCTGATGAAATGGTTGCAGAATGAAGGCAAACAAAAAATACTTCTTGTTTTGTATAAAATGTTTTATTTCCATTCGAGTATAAAACAGCTCTATAGCTCTGGCCAATTTAACAGACAATTCCACAAACAGTAACGATAAACACTTCCTGTTTGTCTCTCTCCAAAATACCTGACATTTGGGTTGGGGGGTTATTTGCCATTCTAGTTTTGGCAATATAACATCAACACAGACCTACCAAATCACGCGTGGTTAGCTAGAATAACATTAATATTAACTTAAAAAAGGAGAATGGATGAACAAGTCGATCTGGTCACACATTCCAAATACAAGTCCTTGCGTCCAGGTCACCACAGTGACTCAATGAGAACTACGCAGTCTTCTGCTGGCCCTTCTTTCCGATCAGGGACTTATGGATGTGAGGAATCACACCTGTAAGAAAACACCAAACTATTTGTGTGTGCTTCACACCTGTTTATCTAACTGTCCCCATACATAACAATGTCATTAGCATTACCTGAAACTCACTAAAAATGAGCTAAACAACAAACTTTAAACATTTGCTAAAAGACAAACTAAAATACAGCTTATGCACCGTTTCAAATCGAACATAAAAATTTAAACTATAATTTCAGTTTTACTTTTTAATACTTTTGTACTGGTTGTACCCAGCCATATCATTTATTCAAATTACACTGAAATTTAAAATGAAACAAAATTTAAACTAAACATAAAGTCTTAAAGACCTTGATGCACAAGCAACACACACACACACACATACAACAAAAACTCCAACATACCACCACCAGCAATGGTTGCTTTGATGAGAGAATCCAACTCTTCATCTCCTCGAATGGCCAGCTGTAAATGACGAGGAGTGATTCGCTTCACCTTCAGATCCTTTGAGGCATTTCCTGCCAACTCCAACACCTAAAAATCAAACCACTGCTGTAATGAGAGCAGTTTCACAGCTTCTGATAACTAACTTGTCATGCAGTATTGAATACAAATAGCAGAGATGGGGAAACTGTGGCAGCATACTTCAGCTGTGAGGTACTCCAGGATGGCTGCACTGTAGACGGCTGCTGTCGCCCCCACACGACCGTGGCTTGTAGTTCGAGTCTTTAGGTGCCTGTGGATACGACCCACCGGGAACTACAAATTCAGTGGATAAATTTATGACAAATTCGTACAATATATGCACCAGATCAAAGTTTGTTAAAACCAAGTTCATTAATACATACCTATAATATATTTACAGGTCAGAAGAATGCCAAAGAAATAGTATTAGTTTTGTGTGTCTGATGCAAAACACAGACCATAATAACTGTGAGCCAACAAAGTACTCATCTCCACACATTTCATTTAAAGCTTTAGTTCATAACTGTATTACAAATAAACAAAAATCAATTATTGAGCAAGTTCAAAACAGGTCAGTTTTCAACAGGATCTCCTTAAATTACCCCAATTCACAACTATAAGTTACAGATAATAATAATTTATCATTTAAGCTATTGGGACAGATATTATAGGAATGTCAGTTTGGCTTCATTTGACTTCAAGATACATAAAGAAAAGTATGTACAATAACCTGCAATTTATGCTTTAAACGGAGATGATGAAGATAAAGGGGCAAAAATTATGGATTGCAGCTTTAATGAAATAAATGGACATTTGAACATGGGTCATTTAACCAGAAAACAGCATTTCAAAACGAGCACCTCTGCTGGAGTAAGGTCAAAGATACGAAAGCTTACCTGAAGTCCAGCCCGCTGGGAGCGAGACACTGCTTTCGCTTTAGCCTTGCCACTGTCCTTACCTGCCTTCCCTCCTGCCTGTACAAGAACATACAGGCTCAGATGTGAACATGCCCAAGACAAGCAATTTATCGTGCACAATACTGTAAAGCAACAAGTAATCAGGTGGTGTCATAACTGGCAGTATAAGCTTAAAAATGAAAAAAGGGGTTACACTGCAACTCCACTGTTCTGAAATGTACCATTCATATACAAATACAGCAGTAATCGAGTACACTGACGTGCTTTAACAAATAAATAAACATGTCTGAAGAAAATCATCTCGAGATATTAATTAATGACGGACTTTCCCCGCTAAAACCTCAAGCTCCTGTCACTTTATTAAGAGCAGGTAACTTTATGAACAAAATCCCGCACACATAAGCAGCCCACCGAGTCAATATTCGTACCCGCGTTTCTAGAAATCACAAACTACAAAGTGAAGGACACAAAACAGCGACATGATGAGCCAGAAAATGAAGAAACGCGTATGAACTGATAACAATTCTGACAGACGCGGTTTAACTAGCTTAACTATCAAGCTCGTACACATATCACAACACATCCATCATACATGTATGATGAAGCATAAGACACGCGAGCGCTTCACGGTTAAAGGGACTTCAACCGGCATCGTGATGAGCGAAATATGAAGTAAACAAACGCGCTAAATCCTGCCAGCGCTAGCCGAGAGCTATCAATGAACTAAAAGACGAAAATGAGCCGTAAACCAGCGCTGAGTTACACAGATCCGTGAAACAAAACATATTAAGAGTGTAACTTACCATTACAGCGACGTATTAGTTTGAATGAAAACCGTGGCGGTCCGATTAAAATCTATTTCGCCTCTTGACTCGGAGAAACAATAAACCCCTTCACCAGAGAACGACCGATCGGCCGCATTGGCCAATCAGAATACGCGTTGTTGGTTGGAATGTTATGAAGACCAATGAGATATCAGCTTGTTGCTGCTTCTACCATCCCCCATCGATGAATGACGTTTATATAAAGCGGAAGCTCCTTTCCGAGGTAAAATAATAAACTTATTCTGTAATCTGTATTGGGCAAAATATCACACAAAACTATTGTTTCAAATGCAAAAGATTGGGTTTGTTTTTATAGACATGAAAGATAAGGTTCAAATCATGAAAAATTTATATCATAGCATTCTAACAGAATCACAGGTTATTACTTATAATTCTTCTTCTGTTTAAGATCATAATAAAGTTCACAATCATAACTGTCACATGAGTTCAATTGCCACATAATGTGAACTCATGTCAACAGAATGATAAAAAGCAAGCATTGTGTATAAATGTTATATTTATGTAAATATAAAAATAATATAAAGCTTGTTGAATATGTGGCTTGTTGAATATATCTCAACAAGACATCATTAAAAATGCAATAAGAAGTTGTTATAAGTATATAGAAACGGCTAAAATGCTGAAACTGTGGCAGTGACTGAATGCGCATGTGTCGTGCAGTAATGTGCTCGCGTTTGTACATTATCGACGACACTGACAACAATCACCGCCCGCGAGGCTGTCACAACAGTGGGGCGTGGCTTATATTTTGACAGACAGAACAAATGACCAAAGAGAACGAGGAGTCTGCGTTTACTCGCGTAACAGACACGTTGTGGTCCAATGGGAGGAGGCGATAAAATGACGACAAGACGTCGTCAAGACTTGACGTTTTTACAACCACCGGCCAATCACAGGACGGCCAGCCTGTAACGACCCGCTTCTGATTCGCCCGGGAGGCGGGACTTGTCGAAATACGGGTGGGAACAAAACAACTCAGCTCCGGGTGATGGTGAAGATGGCGGATGGGGACAGTGGGAGTGAGCGCGGGGGCAGCAGCGCTGGCGGGGGAGCGGGCGGAGGTTTCCAGCCCTTCCAGAGGGATCAAGAGACCCAGGAGCTGGCGTCCAAGCGTCTCGACATCCAGAACAAGCGCTTCTATCTGGACGTCAAGCAAAACTCAAAGGGCAGGTTCATCAAGATCGCTGAGGTGGGCGCCGGGGGCTCCAAAAGTCGCCTGACACTTTCCATGTCCGTGGCGGCGGAGTTTCGGGACTATCTGGGGGATTTCATTGAGCACTACGCCCAACTGGGGCCCAGCACCCCGGAGCAGATCGCGCAGTCCTCGGGCGGAGAGGACGGCGGGCCTAGACGGGCCCTGAAGAGCGAGTTCCTAGTGAGGGAAAACCGCAAATACTACCTCGATCTGAAGGAGAACCAGCGGGGGAGGTTCCTGAGGATCCGCCAGACCGTCAACCGCGGGCCCAGTGGGTTTGGCGCCGCGGGAGGCGTGCCCGGGGGTGGCATGCAATCCGGGCAAACCATTGCCCTTCCTGCTCAGGGTCTGATCGAGTTCCGCGACGCCTTGGCCAAGCTGATCGATGACTACGGCGGAGATGACGAGGAGGTGGTGGGTGGTGGTGTGGCCGGGGGTTACGGGGAGCTTCCCGAGGGCACGTCGATCACGGTGGACTCCAAGCGCTTCTTCTTCGACGTCGGGTCCAACAAGTACGGGGTGTTTCTGCGGGTGAGCGAGGTGAAGCCCAGTTACAGAAACTCTATCACGATACCGTATAAAGCGTGGAGCAAGTTCGGGGGAGCTTTCTGCCGCTACGCCGAAGAAATGAAGGAGATCCAGGAGCGGCACAGAGAAAAAGTGTACGAGAGGAGAGGGGGAGAGGAGTCGGAGGGGGATGACCTGGACGACGACTGACCCGGACGGGTCCGTTTCCTGGGCGACCCCTTAAAACGAGAACCGGTAAAGAGAGAGAATCGACGTGCATGAAACGAAACTTTAAATGCTCAAACTATGGCGAATAAAGATGTGTGACTGAGAAACACTGTCATGTGTATGTAAGTTTAAACAGTATAGATGATGTGTGGATAGATAAATGAATATTTCTGCTGGCTGCTCTAGAAATCTCCCCCTTTTCAAGAGAGAAAAGAAACCGCTGTACCCGTTTAACCAGAACAGTGGTGTTAAGATCTCAATATGAGGATGATGATGGACTCTCTACTTTAAGTTTCATACAATATGATGGAGAGCCACCAGCAGCATCTGAATGAATCTCACAGTTAGCTCATTCAGCTCGTGTACTCTGAAAACATGTTTGTCTATAAATATCTATAAAACTCTGGTTATACACTTTACCTTTGCGGGTTATAAGAGTTAAACCTGTGGACACAATACAGTTAAATCAACAATGTAAACACAGTGGAAATGGTGCTATGAAACAGGTCCACCAACTCAAGCATTGAGGTTCATGTCAGGGGTGAATTTTATTTCCTTTCCCTCTTGTTTCGTTTCAGGATACAGTAAATCACTCTGATTGGACACAGGGACGAATGTAATAAGTTGTGATGGATTGTGCGCATTAAATTGAGAAATAAATTGTCAAGCACAAACAATGCTGAAGCCACTTTGCTCAAAAGTTTCCAGTGATTCTGGGTTTGATTGGGCTCATTTAAAGGGAATGATGCAGATCTTTGACACATTTATCTAAGTGCATGTTCACAATAGACTGGTGAGTTACCATCAGACCTCAGCTGAACAATTGTGGAGTGTTTTGATGACAAAACTGGAAAGAAAATCAAATGTTTAACAACACCCAACTGGGTTTAAATAGATTTATTTTTAAAAACAGTATACAGAAATATATATACATATATATTATATATTATACAGGCTATTTAAACAAATAAAACTCGGATGCAATTATAGGGGGAAACATTTCTTACTAGTTTTCCATGCTGTTCCTATAGTACTTATGGTTCAAAGAGAATAAGAAAAACATGACAGAATTATTAAATATACAAAACTGAATTTGATAATGAACAGTTTTGTTTGTGTCGCTTTTCACAACAAACCAAATGGCAAAAACACTTTCTTCCTCCCTGTGTTGTTAATCTGTTTTCAGGTGTTACATCTCTGACCTCCTACAAGAGTCTTACTACAATCTGCCTACACATCTCTAAATCTCTCCAAAAGTGTGTGTGTGCACGTTTGCAACAGCCTGTTTTAATTTTTCCAGTGAAAGTATTTCAAGAAGTAATTTCCTTTTTCCTGATATTTCATTTTGATTTTCAGACCTTAACCAAATAGAATTAGCTGTACACACCAGCTGAAAGCCATGGTGATTTTTACATATTTTTGACTGTACTGTGTTATGTGAATAAGGCAGCTCATCAGTCGAGTGTGTTCTGCTGTAATTCTCCACAAAACTTCCTTTGAACAATAAACAGAATTTCTTTGCTGAGAAAATGAGCATTTGTGTTTCACATTTTTGTCCTCATTTGAAACTGGTTTCGCTTATTGTTTCACAATCATCATCAGCCGAATGTTTTTAAGAGACAAAAACACTGTGGGTATTTGAAGAATAAGAATAATGTTCAGTTGTCAGCCTGCAGCAATGCTCAGCACCCAACACACGTTTCTTCTGCTGATTTTACTTTTGCATCATGATTTCAGATGATAAATTGAGAATGTGTCCTAAATAGCCATATCAAAATACCCCAGAATCTGAAAACGCAGGAAAACTGATGTCTGGCACACAGAATTGCTGCTGTGTGCAACAGAACCTTGCAAACACAATGTGTTCTGAAGAACTGATCAAATGGCTTTTTAACGACATTCATCAGGCATTAGTGGGGAAGGAACTATTGAAACCTTCATTTGTTAAAAAAAAGGCCAGCTGTAGCCCTTGCACAGCTGATCATATCTGAGAGTGGGAGTAATTACCAACAAAACAAATCTACAGTGGTGTGGAATTCTTACCCTCTTCTGCTTACTTCACATCCCAAAGTTTTAAAAGCCCATATGCTGGTATGAAATTATTTTTATTAATAATAATAGTAATGCATTACATTATAGACACATTTCAAAACACTCAAGGACACCTTACAAATTTAAAAAGTCATAAAAGTGTATAAAACTTGTATAAAAGTCAACAACTATAATAAAGAACATAAATGTGAATTACAAAAATCAGAATACATTAACATTTTAAAATATGCAATAATTTGTTTGGTCACATATGCATAGCTTGTTCATTGTACACAAAACGACAATAATCACATAGTAATCAAAATCATTTTGTCCGAGATGAAGGTATGTATTTATTTGGATCATTTGTTGAGATGTCCAAACATGAAGAATCTCATTTGTGAAACAACATCACTATCTAAATTAAGTCTTCCTAAACATGGAAAAAATGCAAATAATATTAATAAAAACAAATTGAGCAGTAAATGTAAAAAAATCAAAGCTTTAGTAGGTTAACTTAACCAACCACATATATGAATGCATATGAAACAATAATTTCATCTGCTTTACAGTTCAGCAAAATATTACAAGAATATGAGCAAAATTACTACTAGAAAAACGATGAATATCAGATGCAGTTGAATACAATTCCAAGCTGAAGAGAATTTGTCTCCTTTGTAATATCAAACATTAAGTAACAGAAACGCAAACGTCTTGTTGCATAGCCGGCAGCGCCTCCTCTTGACCACGTGAGGGCGCATATGAGTTCCATCAGGTTCGTCTTATCATTTAATGGAGGTTAGCTGGGGTGGGGAATCAGTTCTTCCCAAAAACTTTCTCGTACACTAACTAACTAACTGGGATGAACTGTCAGTGTGGAGAAGAATTAAAACTTTGATTTGACCGAGACAACAAGTTTCAAATGACACATGGTTGAATTTATACAAAAAGTTAGTAAAATCAGATTTCATCACAGCTGTAACAGGGTAAATATTTCAGATAAACATAAACCAGCAGTCTTATCAAACTGGGATCTGTGGACATTAGAATCTCAGTAAATATAAATAAGGTCATACAAGCAACAGAGTAAATAACTCTCATTTAATGGATGTGTTGTGGGTTGTGGCTATTTTGATAAGAAATATAATTAAAAATAGCTCTCAGGCTTTTGAAGGTAATCTTTTGTTAATACTCTGTCCTTTGCTCAAGGTATGTAGATAATTCTTAAATTGAGTTAAACAGTTAACTGCATACAGCAGGTGAACACGCCCATAGTTTGTGATTAACTTGAGTAATTAAAGTTTAAATGATCGTTCACAAATTTTAATAACATCCCCAACGGAAAGTATGCAGCAGAACCAACCGTCTATTGCCTTTTTGTTGTTGAAGCACTGTGAGGGTTACTTCACTTCAGCTGTCCTCTTACTGCAACACATGCTGAATCCTACAAATAAAAATACAGTCAGAGAGATTCCCTTGTTCAGTGCTTAATTTACAAATAATGTTTTATTTATCAACCAAAATATAATCAATTGTTTAGTGTTTGAATCCTAACAGGTTTAATGTTGTTTTTACAAACCCAAATTTTACCCCACTTACTTACTCCTTTTCTTCTTGTTAGCTGTCAAGCTCTTGATTTGAAAAGCTGTTGTCAATTTAGATGAGATGGTTACTTTGTCTTTTTTAACAGACAGGAACTTGCTGGGCACAGCCACCGAGTTCAAAGTTTCCTGGGGTTTTACCCTCTCGTTCCACCGAAACAAGAATGTGTCGTCAAGCAACAAACATTCATCCTCACAACAAACCTGTATATGACAGCCAGCAGAGATTCACATTTACTATACATCGTAAAGAAAAACAGCCTTAGATGATTTCTGGTCTGATCTGCTCTCTCAGCCTGCAGCTTGGATAAATGGGACTTTGGAGACCGGCTACAGCTTGGCCAGCCTGAGAGACTGTCTTAAACTAAGACCAGCAAAGCAATTCAGGTTTCTATTGATGGTTATTTTCAGACATGTAAAAAACAGGGATCCTACAATAAATCTGTGCACAGAAGAGCTGTTTAAGAGCATCTGAATTCTGCACAATATGTGAGGGACTATATACATATTCTTGTTACAGAACGAAAAAGCCATTAAATGGTTTATCCTTGATACAGTTTTAGATAATTCATTAGCATGACATGGGGCTCAAAGAAAATGAACTTTACCTTGAAGTCAATGGTTTCACCACGGCCAGCCACAACAGGCAGAATGTTTTTCTTGTTTTTCAGCTTAAAGCAAAATGCCATACACATACGATTGTCCTTGGTCTTAACCTCATACACCGTGACTTAGCAAAGAAAAAGTCTTTGTTATTATTACTGATATAAATTCACATGTCAGAAACACTTTATAATAACTGTCATCAATAACATTAGAAATGACTACTTTTCTAGAAGGTTTTAAGTGACATATAATTTAAACCATATCTAAAGATAAACTATATCTGCACTTTTAAAACAGGTTTCTTTATGGAACTTAATAAAAGCAATCCAGTACCAGCGTGATTATGATACGGTTTAATCATAATCAGGTGCTGCCCTCCTAATAATAAAGGGGAAGAAACAACTATTTACCCCAAAAACCGTTCTGTTTCCCCAAAGAACCACTGCTTACTTTCTAACCTTTTTAATAGCCCGTAGAACCCTTTTC
The DNA here is from genome assembly GCA_036877525.1 of Chromobotia macracanthus. Lineage (NCBI taxonomy): Eukaryota > Metazoa > Chordata > Actinopteri > Cypriniformes > Botiidae > Chromobotia > Chromobotia macracanthus. Next base: position 396,444 of record JAZGTH010000010.1, read on the forward strand.
CACTGACCCTAACCCAAACAAAAAACTTTTGTCAACCTTCATTTTTAAGGGCGTACTTAAATTGTACTTTACATACGTTCACATACACCCAAACAGGTAAGATACGGTCATATTTTTGTACAGAATCATATGAAGTATGTAGTAAATTGCAGGTTTATACCCTTCCTGGCGTTCTCTTCGCGGATCTGAAAGCTCTTCAGCACCAGCTGGTAAGAAGATCCTTTCTTCTGAAGACACACGACCTTTCCATTGGCCATCAGGAGCGCAGGTCTACTGCGCTTGATCATATTTGGCATCTTCCCTCTTAACACCGTTACAATATGCAGCAAGGTAAACAGGCAAAACAGATGCAGTCAGAATAGTCCCAAAAGTGTCTGTTTAAAGAGCTGCTGAACTGCAGGAACAGACAGTTTTTATCCGAGTCAAGTCATAGACGCAAACACAAACGCAACAGACTATAACGCAAAGAAAACTGCGTGCAAACAACAGCTATTCATCTCAACTTCTCCTCGTCTCACCCTGCAGTATATTGTAAGAATGAAAGCAGACGCGGTGACGTCACTGATGAAGGTGTGAACGGGTGCCTGGATTTACCTGCAGCTGGTAACGCAGCGCAGCCGCACTGATCCCGTTACCGGATCAATGACAGAATAAACGCAGCCGTGACGTCTGACTGCGACACACTGACAGCGTCCAATCACAGACGTGCACGTCATCATTTCCATGATTTCACGATCTGTTATTGCGTTAGCGGGAATTCAGTACCAACCGATCAATCTAATACGTCTGACTTGAGCCTCCCAATTGTACAGCAAAGAAATCCACAAACTATTCAAACAACTGTAATGCACACACATCTAAACGTGTATGCACACAGACAGTCAACTGTGGTCACAAAGTATTTAAATGCCTATGAAGTTAAATGTCTTGCCTATAGTCAGTTACTGTAGGACCTTCACATGCTTCTTCTGAAGCTTCGCATTGGCTTTGCATGATCACATCCTGTTCAATCAATTTTTATAATAGTTTTTTTTAAGTAATTGTTTGGTCCATTTCACAAAAGGTCTGAATATTTAGCTCATAAATCAGTCTGATTTGTCGATCTGTGTTCCACAGAATTAAGATTTCTTTCCTAGAACCCCCAAATTTGACCCCATTTCTCCTTTTTGCCACCTTTCCCTGTGCCTTCTCACTCTCTCCAGGGCTAAGTCACTAAACATTTTCTGACCATCCGCAAAAAACATGTTATAATGAAGTCCTTGAGTTTTTACCTTCATGTGTCATGATATTTTAAAGCTTCTGGTAATAAGACCACATAACTATATAACTATACAGAGTGAAACGAAGTGTTAATAAATTAAGATAAAATCTGGGCCATTATTACAAAAAACAGCTTATTTTAAGTTTGGCTACTCTGAGTGACTCTCTGACCTCTGAGTTGAGGATGTTTTATGGCCTCTGTTCTTAGCATGGTGACCACCCTGCAAGGGTGGTTTCACTACAGTGGTTCAAGCTGTAGGAATGCTGAAATGACTAGAAAAGTGTTAACAGCAAGATGGTATAAAACTGTGTATTTTCTGTCAGTTTCCACCCTTCTGCTACTTATAACAACGACGGAAATAAGCACAGTTATGATAACTAAATGTGGGAGAACGTTGCTATAATGTCTATATTGTATTGCAATAGGTTTTAATTATTAACAATGAATCAAAACTAGTTGGTACACAATTTATAGGTTTATTAACATTACTGCCTGAAGTTATACATATATGTACATGCATATAATGGTAAATGACATATACAGTACACAACTTTAAACAGTGTATGTGGAGAATATTACCTTGTAGACAAAGAACATAAAATAGAGAAAAATTAGAAAAGAGAGGGCTGGAAGTTGAGACTAGAGCTCAGATAAAGAAGAAGAGCATAAAGTAAGTGCAGAATTCCAGAGCAGAACTCAAGGAAAAACACTCAAGGAAAAGAAGAGCACAGAGAAGAGGAGTGCAAGAGGGAAAGACCCAGGAAAAGACCCAGGGAAAAAGAGAAAGAGCATATCTTAAATTCCCTTTTCATCCTTTCCTTGACCATGTCACTGAAACCAACCTAAGACAACCAAAGTGACCAATCAGAAGACCATGTTCAACCCCCACTGTACTCAACAAAAGCCAGACCCCCTGCATGCAACACAAACATTTCAGCCAATAGCCTTTGTTCTCTATCAGCTCATCTGTGGGCTCAGGAATGCAAAAGGTCCCTTTAAGCAAGGAAATGGGCTTTGGGGCACAGCAATAAATGCCATTTAAAATTCAACCCTACAATCCTAACTGGGTACACATCCAAAGATATTAAATTACCAGAAAATTACTGGAAAGAGATCATGTGTGAACAGGACCTTTAAAAACTGTACTTTATAAACTGTGGTTCTGGCAATATTATTTGGCAATATACATTGTCATTCCGCTACATGTGGGGACATACAGTGGAACGAAATGTCGTGCCTCACAGGACCACGGTGCTACATAAATACAGACATACAACAATGACGTGAAACAGTATAAATCTAAACACAAATACTAACAGAATTAGATTATAAATATACTATATATAAAGTTGCCTATACATAAACTAGAAAATACAAACTATACAAATGTTTCACATAAATATTGCACGAAGAAAAAGAAAGTCAAGCACTGTTCCTGACTGGAGAACAGTGCAAGATGATCTGTAGTGCATGGGCTTGTAAACATCATCCCCACACATCAAACACATGACAAGTGAAGCATTTAGATTACAAATGTGTGTGAGCTCAGCTAACTGATTTTCTAGGAAATATGGGATTTTTGAAGCACTTCCTGTTAAAATACAGCATACACATACAAAAGTAACCTCTTCAAACTGATTACTTAGCTCACCTTTTCAACAGTATCTTTGTGCATAGCAGCACCCTTGACTTTGTGACAAAACCCTGTAATGATGTTTTTACATGAAACATCATTAAATATATTATTTATATATATATATATATATATATATATATATATATATATATATATATATATATATATAGTTAGGTAAAAACATATATATATATATATATATATATGTTTCAGGTAAAAACATTTCATGTAAAGAACAATAATTTGAAACAGAAATATGAAAAAGTCTGCTATGTTCATTTATTAGAATGAAATTCTCCACCTTCACTTTACCTTGAGCTTGTTTTTTTCTAAGGATCTTAAACACAGATCTCAGCTCATTTATGGGTTTTTGAGAGAGAAAGAAATCAAGCCAAACACTCATAAACATCTGTTTGCTTTTCTACACATGCATCTGCCTGTGCAATCTCATGCTGCAGTGAACTGAAAACAGCTTACACCCCAAAAAAACATGGATAGATAATTTAGATAACAATGTCTGATGTGTAGTAGACCATGGTGCTAACCAGAGCCAACAAACATAAGCTACAAAGCTACATTTACAAGCAGGAGTAGAGCTGGAAACAGGATAAACTGCATGAAAGGACAGTTTCTTGTTAACATCATTAAAGCTAAACTGTTTTTCACTTCCAGTAATATCCAGTCAAAAGGGTATGTGAGAGACTGACCTCTCTCACTACACGAACAGCCCCCTGGAACATGAGCCCTAACCCTTGAAATGTCCTTCTCTTTCCATCAGTCTGGCCTGACAGAGCCAGTATTTAACAAACTTATGAGCCATCGGCACCAGGGTCGATCATATCAGAATATCTCTGACCTGCTCCACTGGGAAACCCTGTGACACACACAAACACACGTTATTTTATCTAATTGGAAACATTTAATAGACTTCTATTGTTTTTATACACAGCTGGTTATAAACAATATAACATAACCCACACTTAGGTTATATTAAATGTTTGGTTAGAGACATTTGGTGTCAAATATGTATTATAAATCACAGTTTTATAAATCACAGCTGTTTTAGGGTGATAAGAAAGGGGAAAACGTTCAGGACTGATGGCTCTTCAGTTTTATTAGGCATGCAGTGCTTCTGAGAAACAGCCTGCCAACACGCTGTCTGATGTTTCATTTGATCTAAGACTCATCTGAAAGCTGTTCTGCTTGATGTTCCTAGGAATAAAACAGAAACTCAACTCTTTGCTTCCCGCATTCCTGTCTAAATGTTTCATTATTTAACATGTACGATGGACATCATAATGGGATTACACAATTATTTTCGCTTATATGGGAATGTTGTCTATTATTTTTGTCTCTGCTCAATGTTATCTGCTTACTGTTGCCTCTTGTAAGAGGTCTGTGGTTTCCCACATTTGTCAGTTTGTGAATAAGTGTTTCACTGCATAAACTTAATGATATTAACATCTGTGTCCAGTCTCTGATTCAGCTGGATTCCTGCATAACTCTGAGACCTCTGAGGCTATGTGCACACAAAGCTCCTCAAAACTAACATGAGACAGGCAACTGGCCCTGACAAAACCTGGATGGAATTCTGAGTGAATCACTTAGGATCACACGGGAAATGGAATAGTAACCTGCTGAAGCAACCTAATACAGTCATCCAGTGATCGGTCCACAGTGAAGATGAGATCACACGCCTCATCTTCCTGCTCAATATCACTCCAGTAGAGATGAGGAAGAACAGAGGCACTCTTCCTCCTCCACACCAGACAGACAGGCATTGGAGGGTGTTTATATGTAATGCTCCTCGTCGCTCTCCACTCCTGGATGTTAACTCCTGTCATGGACATTAATAACTACAATGAGTGCCATACATTTAAACTGCAATCCTTAACTTCTTTGTGGTTTAAACTGAATAAAAATCAGTTGTTGAGCAAATACATAACAGAAGAAAAGTACATAATGTAACCTGCAATTTTAGATGGCAGAAGAGAGGCGAAAGTTACAGATTGCAACTTTAAAAATAACTGCTTTAACAATTACTTGATTGTATTCTATCCTCTATTATGATTCAGAAAAACATGTTCAATTCCATTTCGAAATGGAACTACACTTAATGGTGGTGGCAATATGATGCATTTTCTTGTTTTTAAAGGTATAGTTCACCCAAAAATGAAATTTACTTACAGTGAGAAACAGACCAAAGTTCCTGCTATTATTCTCTGAAAATCTTTCAAGTACTGTTTGGGAAACGGTGGTTTTTCACATGAACACTGAAGCATTACAGGAAATACCAGAACACTGTTGTATTCCTCTAACCAGTGAGTTGGGGCCAAATTTTGAGGTTTATGAGGAGGATTTGGTAACATTTTTATCCACTCCAGCCAGTAATTCAACTGTACAACTTTATTGTACCATTAATGTCACAATTGTCCTTGTCATGACCTGCCTGAGAAACAAACACACATCAGTGCAATGATCTTCTCTTTTCACAACATAGAGAGAACAAACTTACTATATTCGCTTTTGGATTAGTCTCTGTATTTTTCTTCGCAATATGGTTTTCCTTGAGATAACGTCTATGAGAAACAAAGAAGTCGCAGCATTTTACAACATGATTTCAGAGTTAACAACACAAAGATCTCGCATGCTATTGTTTACTTTAAAACAAGTGAAAGTAGCTACAAACAACAAGCATTTCAAGTGTTTAAACAGTTTATATAGTTTAACAGTGCATATTTGTTAAGGACACCTATTCAGGATTAGGGCTTTCAGTCTGCCTTTGGCTGCCCGATACTCAGTTTCAGTTTCAATTTCAGTTTGCATAGTTCTGTAAATAAAGGAGAAAATTCTGTTTAAAACAAGCATGTATTTAATACACTTTATTAGACATATCTCTAGAAAGATTATGATTGGTTATTTCGCATACTGACTGCAGAACAATGTAAGTGACTTGTTTCATGTCTTTTCATCCTTACAAAGACACCACAACCTGATGGTTTTATATTGTAGCGTTTGGCTGTCAATTGAACAACTGTATTTATTTAACGCATCATAAACATATGTTCTCCTGTAGCTCAGTGGTAGAGCATTGAATGCAATGTAAGTCGCTTTAGATAAAAGCGTCTGCCACATGACCATCCTGCTGTATGGTATGACATCACCTGTTTAAATCGTTTACATTGGTGTTCATCTGTCCCACTTTCCATCACGTTACGATTATTAAAATTTATTTCTATGTGCGAACAAATAATATATAATCTTTGTTTATAAACATATGAGTCTATTGCGAACCCGCCTGCTAACACTGTAAATGTCGCTTGAATGTTGCGCCCTCTTCGATTGTCATTGGTTGTTCAACATTTGAACAGCATCCATTGGTCTGTCAGGTCTGACGTGTCATGTTCATTATAAATGTCGTGGTCGGTTTTCTTAATGTCTGCTAGATCAACAGCCCGCAGAGCGATTCTTCCAACAGAAAACTACCAGTGGTGCAGATATGAATTAAAAATCTGGTGCAAATCAAACATTTAACTTATTTTTCACCGCACTAACAGGAGTTTGCCTTTTGTAAAAACACCCAAAAGATTTGAGGTTATCACAATTCACCACAAAACTGACAATGAATACAAGAATAGTGACATATTACATTGATTTAATAAATAACTTAATAGCCAAACTCAGATCATCTAAAGAAGACCTCTCCCAAACCACAAAACAACCCAAAATTACAGTATAAAAGAATCAAGAGGCTGTCACACACACATAATGCTTTAGTTTCCATAAACAAACAAACATATTCATGAACAGAAACAGATTAAAAGCTCAATGAACAGGGACTGTCTTTACAACTCATAATCTCATACAGTGCAGTTCTCACACCCCTTCATATATTCAGGAGATGCTGCAGATGAAAAGAGGCTTCAGGGATTCATTTGGCTGGTCGTGTGACCACTGGTGAAAATATCTTTCCAGCAGCATCTCCTAAGACACTTTCCAGTTTGATTGTTCTTTTAAAAAATATTTGGTATTAAAGCAAAAAATAAGCACAGCAGAAAAAGGCAAAGCAGAAACATCATCTCTAAATGAGTCTGTACCACAGCCCAAAAACCAACCAACCTGCTTATACACAACTCGCTGAGAAATTCACAACAACAAAGAAAAGCCATTTGAAAAAGAAACAAGTGGAACTTCATGCTAAATAAATACAGCAAATACACACTCTTTTGGTTAATTCACCTCTGGTCCAGCGCGAGAGACAGACACAGCTTGAGCGCTCTCACACAAACATTTGGGCAGAAAAGTGACTGCACAAATGTTGAAAGAAACGGTTCCACTACAACAAATAAAGCTTGTTCTTATTTGCATTCATTTGAAAAGGACCTGACACAATTTTACACACACTAACACCAGAACCATCTTCTCGTGATGACATAAAAACTACATGTGGATGTCATGTGTTCCTGTATGTTTTATAAGAGATGCTGTGTATTTTTACATGTCAGTATTTGGTGTATCAAAGAACTACATGTTTCACTTTTTTTGATCATTTGTTGCATGGATTCACATGAATGAAGAGGGAATTATCAAACACACAGTTTGGTTGTGAAGTATCACCGTCTCCCTGAGTTAATTCTTGTTTGAGCTGCAACCAGACTCGTGATGTGTTATGAACAAACACACACTCACATCTGTCACAAACTCAGTCTCAACCTCTTTCACTCACACATGCACACACACGCACCAGTGACACCGGTATAATTTGGTACAAAGATGAAGTAGTAGAAGTAACTATGAACAAAAATTAAATAAAAAGGCATCCACAGCTTCCCTCTTTGACGTTGACTTTCAACAGATTTCTGTGAGCAATCTCAATAGAAAAATGACAAATATTTTTGCATATATAAATGTCTCAGTTTGCAGTCTATAAAATGCCCCACAGCAATCTGTTTGTAACAAGGATCTCTCTCAGGCCAGATACATTTTGGCTTCCGTGTGTATCTGTATATACTGCTTTTGTCAGAACAAAGTTAGTTGCAGCTCTTACAGTTAATGATAAAAACGGTTCTGATTATACCGAACATACTTGAATATTTGAAAAAGTGCATTGGATGCACATCTCCAAGGTATGTTGGATATTTCGATATGTCCAAAGGTGGTGGATTAAGAGAACGGATGTCCGCACGTTGGTGACCGTCTGTGTGTGCGCATCAGATGGCACTGTTTTTGTGTGTGTTGTGGTTGACCTGGTGGGCAGGCAGATTGTTGTGCTCATTCAGAAGTGAGGTCGTCTCATTGGGGGTGTCTATGAGTGTGTTTTCTAAAAAAGAATTAGGGGCAGAAGATGTGCTGTTATCTGCGTGTGAGTGTCCACTATCCGGAGACTGCGAAGAGCTGTCCAACCGAGATGCCACCAGTCCATTCTGATACTGAGAGCGTGTGATCTGAAAAATAATGACAATGACACGTATTCCAGTAATAAAGTAATATGTATTCTAAAATCCAAGGATTATGTAATAATGTAACAGCCCTGAAGTGAACTGCATTCATACCTTAACAAACTGCAGGTCTGCGAGAGCTCGGACATTGAAGTCCGGCACGTATTGTGACAAGGGGGCGATGCTGAGCTGCGTGTTGCTGCCGCTTGCGGAGTGAGGTTCAGAGCGATCCGTGTAGTTCAGAGATGCGGAACGGTTCAGTCCGTTGATATGAGAGGGTGTGCGGAACTCTGCAAAACACACAAAGTATGTTAACTGGGTCAGGAAACCAGTTTGCTGCTTCAAAACTCACCCTGGCAATTACAGGTCACAATCTGGATAAGCGTTTATTTCTGGACAATGGCAGCTATCTGACATTTGTTCAATCATAGTAATGCATGTTATACTTGCATGTTAATGTTCTGCATTTGCCTCACAGGTTATGCCAGATCACCCAACACAACTTTAAAACTGTTCTGCATCATTCCATGCTAACATGCCCAACACTTCTTTCTATTCAACACCAAACCAACCAAATGAAGAAGCTTATGAAGCTCACACAGACACGTTCTGGCCACCAATGTCTAATGTGACTGAAGAACAGACAGAGAGAGAATAGCACACAGACACACTCATCAGCACTCCAAACACAGACAGATGAACACACTGGAGAGAAATGACACACACAACAATGACTGACTTCAATATACTTAAATATATGCCGCTTTCACTGCACACAACATGCAAAAAAAACACAAGACAATGCAGAAACAACACCTTTGACTCACTGTTGTACTTGTGTGTAAGGTAAAGTGATAAAGTCATTTGATTTGATTGAAGATTATTATCAAAAGAAGCACATTTGCATGAAGGTCAGATGTTGTGTGTTTTGCGAATGTTTAAGGGGTAAATATGACAGTAAACCAGATACATTTCAGAAGGTGTATACTGAAGAGAGATAATCATCTGATCTCTAGGACAGACATTTAGTTACATCTAACTGTTCTATCTAATAAGTTATTGTGTTGAGTGTTCAAACAGCTGCATTCATCTTTATTTCCTACATATTAACATAAGCATTTGAGAGTTATTTCTTTACAAACTACCACCCTCCCGTCAGTGGTTAAAGACCCCGACATGCTGACGGTTACCTGGGAAACGGGAGATGAGAGAAGATCTCTTAAGAGACAGGTGATGAGGGCGAGACACACTCACTAAGAGCGAGAGAGAGAGAGAGAGAGAGAGAGAGAGAGAGAGAGAGAACGCAATGGGAAGTGTGAGACAGGACTGAGGTTTAGAGGAGAAGGGGGGCAGCAAAAGATGCACGAGGTATTTATGAGGTATTTATAAAATAGACAAACACAAGCATGGACCCCTTAATGTCCATGGCGATGTATTATTGGTTTTTATTTACAAGAAAGGATGGGTGGCCTGTACAAGTCTCTGTATCCCACAAGATTACTTATAATTATGAATGATTAGTGGCTGACCTTATCTTTTGCTGTGGTATATACAATAATGCACAGGACCACCTACTGCTTATGCCCTCACACACACACTGGTTTTCGCGTTTTATAGAGACATTCCAGAGACGTACTAGTTTAATTTATTTTATTTCTATAGCGCTTTTCACAGTGGCACACTGTTACAAAGCAGTTTTTACTAGTTTTTATACTGTAAAAACTGTATATTCTGTTCCCATACACTAACCCCACCCCTACACCTAACCATCACAGAAAACTTTCTGCTATTTTAGATTTTCAATAAAGATCATTGTGTATGATTTATAAACTTGTTTTCTCATGGGTACCAAAAATGTCCATACAAATGTGAACATTTACTGGTATTACTATACTTGTGGGGCCATTTGGTCCCCATAACATACCAGGACCACACACACACACACACACACACACACACACAAATAAAAAAAGTAGGAGATGATCTTTAAATAGACCATATGACGCTACTCTATAGCTTATACATTAGTGCAGAAACTAAATTTATTTCATCTACACACAGTTTCTTTTATGCAGGTTGGTAAAGCAATACTGGAGGTTAACACTTCCCTGTAGAAGAGTTTGTAGTCATTTTTGGAAGCTGACAGGAGTTTAAGAGTGACAGGTCTTTCTGTCTGAGTGTGTGATGTTGTAGTTTGTCTCACCTAGTGTCAGAGCACTCAGAGCCATGGCACCATAGTAAGAGAAAGGTCCAGTTTCAAACTTCATATTTTCATTCCCAGCCTCCACTTCAACACGACCCTATGTACATAAAACACACAAACAAATTATCTAAACAAAGACATACCATATACATCTACTCTTATGACTCCATTTATCAAAACCCTGTTTAAAATAGTTTGCATTTTTAGAATTAAAAATTATAAAATTATTTTAATATTACTTTTTTATATGAAAGAAATATATATTACCTCCCCAAATACTCTCAAGTGGGGTTTTGTCATATTTAGCTCACTTCTGGGGACAAATTTGACTCTGAATTACAGCTAAATAACCCTTTAGTTTATTGCGTATTTTAAGAATAAAACATTACTTACTAGTTTAGTTTTTTCTAAATCTTTACATCTGTAAATGTCCCCAAAACCTCTAGGGGCAATTGTCTCACACATGGTGAGGCATGTGGGCTATTTAAACAATGGAGGTGTTGAGAGGAGATAATGTTTATTTGTGTGTGTCTGGTTAGTCTATATTACTCAATAACCGTCTCTCAGCATCAGTACTGACAATCATTCACTTACACCAGATGTGGGAGGCAGAGGACACACTTTAAAATGACTGTGTGAGAGAGATGATCACATCTTTGAGTAAGGAACACCAGTATTTATGTTGTGCAGTGAAATGATCAGTTAATGAGCAAGCACGACAGATCAGTGTGCAACACAATCTCTTTATTCTATCATTCTGAAAGTTTCATGTTTAGTATTTTGTCCTGTTGTATGTTGCAGCTCTTTAAATTCCACACGTCACACAGATTCTTCCGCTGTTCTGAACTTCCGGTTGTAATTCTAACTGGTTTCTCATTGGTTCAGCTTTGATACAAAAGTTTTATTATTGTCTAATTTGTCCACAGAGTATTGTTATAGAGAACTCAAGGTAAAAAAAAATTACTTGCCGAAAAATTATTATAAAGATCAGATTGCATTTACAAAAACAGTTTCCTGCTGAACAGAGACTAGAGACATAAGTTTATCCCACGGGATAAGATCTACACTTTATTGTAACCAACTGGATTAGAACTTAACCAGACTGACCTGATAAACCTTCTGAAAGGAAGTTTTATTTGTAAACAATGTCAAGCACAAATCCAGCAGCCTTTAAAAGCTTAAGTCATCTGTCTGTCTAACTGACTTTAAGATCTCTCGAATTCCTGACCCTGCAGTAAACATTCAGAGATTCAGAAGTTTCTGATACCTGCAGTATGAGAATGAAGTGGTCTACAGGTTTGCCACGCTGGTACAGGTAGTGATGTGATGATCTCTTGTCGTTCTCGTTGAATCTGATCTCCTGGATGACATCAGGGTGTTTGAGAATTCGCAGAAGAACCTTCTCAGAGATCTGAGACGGGCTGAACAAATTCACCTCTGCAGACAAACAGAGACACAAAAAAGAGACAGAGATGATGACTTGTCATCATCAAAAAAGTGTTTCCTGTAGTTCTGATGAAGCATGCTGCTAGCAACACCACAGGTCATGGGTTTAGTTTTATACCAAACACAAATTTTGGTAAAATATACACCACGAATCCACAGAATAAAAGTGTTTTAATAAAGTTCCATACATGGAAAACTTTTGGCAGCAAAGTTAAGCCATATAAGACACATATTCACATATGGCTAACGTACTTCCAGTTCCTTGTATATAAACCAAGAATTTCATTTCACAGTCACAGTTTACTGTACAGAAGACTTACTTGCCCTCGATCACAGACTTTATCAAACTCCCTCAGTTTCAACAACATTTAACATTTAAAGACGACAAAAAAAGATCCACTGCATAAGAACTATAGCACTGCAGTCAGTCAGCTGAGGGCTGTGATTGGTCATTTACCTGTTGCAAGGAAGCGATGAGCAGCCAATAGGAGCTGAGGCGAGATCTTGACTTTAGATTCGCTCTCTTGTTTGAAAGCAGAAAAATCACGTTTGTTCTTATTGTGTGTGACTTTCTTTCTATTGCGGTTATCAGCTACAAGGACACAGACAAAAAGTTGACATGAATGAAGATAAATGTTTAAATATTTGAAAATGTTTTGCAAAACATGGTGGGTTTAAAACTTACAGTCCTGTTTTTATTATATATTAGGTTTTTTGTTTTATTACATATTCTATGCTACATGATGTAGTATAGATAATAACTGCAGACAAAACAAAGTACTATTATAACGTTAAACTTCTAAAAGATTACATTTAAATTGCTGAGTGCACGTCTGTGTGATTTCATAAGAAGAGGAACAATCTCATTAAATTTATCTCTGTGATGTTTCTAGTGGTGAGTTCTTCTGTAGTGAGAGATTCTTCAGTGTTTGGATTTATATAAAGATAATGCCTGTCTCTACACCAGCAACACACACACAAACTGTTTCAAACATTGTCCACTCACTGTAGAGATCAGACTCATCCAGGATCTCCGATTTGATGATTTCCTCAATGACATCTTCCAGAGTGACCAATCCCAGCACTTCATAGAACGGATCTCCCTCCCCCTCGTTATTCACTTTCTGAACAATCGCCAAGTGTGATTTACCTGCAAGACAACCATTAATAAGAAAATACCACAGTAACACATCACATATTAAAGAAAGAAACCTGGCAATACCAACATATAAAAAAACCCTTTTTGTGTAAGTTACTGATGGATGGCTCAACTGCACGGCAACTCAGGGTTGTGGGATTGATCTGTAGGGAACACACATACTGATCAAATGTACACTTTGTATGCACAGTAAATCACTTTGGACAAAAATGTCTGCCAAATACATAAATGTAAATGTATGTAAATAGACAGGACATGGTTTAGCATCCCGAGTTACTAAATATTTCAACATGATTGTTTTGTCCAAAAATAAAACACTTTATATTGTGCATCATATACGTTTAATCAACAGATATGTAAACCATCTTTACAAATAAATAATTTTATCCACAGAAGCAGTCTGTTCCCATGACCATACAGCTCATACTGTAAATTACAGCCAGATGTACCTTACAGAACCCAGTGTACAAAGAAAATGATGAAAATATCTATGACAGGTAAAAAAAACAAAAACAAAGAAAGCAAAGATGTGTTCGCTGCATCAGCACACAACCGCGCCCAACTGTCATGACTACAGTGAGAGCCTTACAGGTGAAACAGGCCTGAGTTGTGAAATGCTTGACAATCTAGTCTGATTGTTTCTCAAAATGCAGTTAACATGTTACCTGAAGTTACTACAAAAAGTTAAAAACCTACTTTGCCAAACAGAATGACTATAAAAATGAATCCGTTTCACACACCATTCACAACTAGGTCAGAAACCAACCAACATAAACTTCTAAGACACCAATAAATGTCTTAATGTCTAAAGTAACTGGGCATCTTTATATAACAGTAGACAGTCTACACAAGCTAGTATTCCATCAGAGAGCTGGTAAACCTCTCAAAACTGCACAACAAACCTCCTGCATTTTAACCACATGTAAATGCAAATCTGTTGTGTAATAAATGTAAAACAATGTAAAAAAACAACGATTTCCTCACCCTAAACACAAAGCAAACTTAATTTCACTTCTACACGTCTTCTTCCACAAGTTAACATCACATCTTGAAGCACACGTGACGTTAACACTTCAACTCATCAACAAAACACTGTTCTATATCACATTACAAGTTACAAGTGAGTTACAAGTGTCTTCTGACAACAAACTCAGCATTCAGTGACATCACAGTTATGCATAATAAGATCCAGAGGTCTCATCTGAAAAATATTCCAACCTTCTTAACGCTTCTGCTTAATGAGTCTCAACAGGAAAACAACCTCCTCAAACAGTGTGTAAGCCGAGAAAAGACAAACAGAGACTGAAGATAACCGACCCTGAAAGTCAGTGGAGGGGAGAGGGAGCCAGAGGGAGAGCGTATGTGTGCTTTACACCCTGAATGAAACTGGACTAGTTAGACAGGCCTGGTCTTCTACACATTCTCGAAAAGTGACATCTGATGGATGAAATTTTTGCTTTTCTTTTTGTTTTCACATTAAGGTTAAAAAATACGAATGATGTAAGAATGATGACATCTAGAAGTTAAATACTGAAAAAACTCAATAGTTACCATATATTTAAGTCATAAATACCTTTTTTAAACTCCTCCAACATGGAATCCAGCTTGGTGTCGTGGAAAACAAAGTGCACCGGATGGTTGTAGAACTTGGTGATGGTTTTCAGGGTGGTGGAGTCATCTGGATCCACGAACGCCAAGTCTTTCACAAACAGGATGTCCACAATGTTGGTGTGGTCATCCTCGTACACGGGGATACGGGTATATCCGCTCTCCATGATCTCAGACATGGTGTTGAAGTCCAGGACAGCATCACTGCTGATCATGAAGCAGTTGCTGAGCGGGGTCATGATGTCCTGCACAGTTTTAGTCCTCAGCTCCAGAGCTCCCTGGATCATGTTCAGCTCCTCCTTCACCAGGTCGTTGTACGGCTCTGTCACCTTCAGCATCTCCACCAGTTTCTCCCTGTTGTACACGGTACCGATCTCCTGGCCCAGCATGCAGTCTAGGAGTTTACTGATGGGATAGGACAACGGAAAGGTCAGCAGCATAAAGAACTTGGTGAGCAGGATGGTGTTGGCACCTACCGCCAGTCCGTGCCGAGAGCAGAGCGCCTGGGGAACAATTTCACCAAAGATGACAATACCAATGGTTGATGCCACCACTGCGCCCAAACCAGAGCCGATGAGATCATCTAGCAGGATGGTCAGTGTGGTGTTCACCAGGACGTTGCCAAGGAGAAGACAGCACAACAGGTAGTTTCCTTTCCTCCGTATGGGTTCGATCTTATGTGCATACTTTTTCTCTTTATCTGTGCCACAGCTCTGCACGATTCTTAGTTCCATGGGGTCTAAAGCCATGAGCCCCAGGTTCAGCCCACTGAACATACACGACAGCACCAAGAGGCAGCAAATCAAGATCACCTGGAGCCAAATGGGAAGCAGAGACTTCTTCTCTTCTACCACACGCAGCCTACCGTCATGCTCTCCCAGCGGGTGCCACTTTCCATCCTGGCTGTGTCTGATGCACAAGCTATAATCCTTCTGCGACTCACTTTTCCTAAGCGCTTTAACTTTGACTCCCAGCACCCCAGACGTGCCCTGGCTGTTGACGCTCATAGCGCTGCTGATGGAGAAGTCTTGTGTGAAATCAGCACAAGTCCTGTTGGAGTGAGAGCCGCTGTCGTCGCTCTGCTCCGTGAACTTCAGCTGCGTCCAGCTGTCATTACGGATCTGCAGCCCGTAGAACCTGAGCAGGATGTTGCTCTCCTCGGTTACCTGGATCATCCCGTCATCGGTGGTCGAGGCGGGCTTGTCGCTCCTGTCCAGCCGCATGCCGATGATCGATGCCCGCGACTCCGCTCCAGTCGTACAAACTTTACAGCAGAACAGCACGATTACAGTCAGCGTGCGCCCTCCAGCGCGCCACTCCGCCGCCATGTTTGTTTCTCTCTCTGCGGATTACAGCTGACGTCACATACTCACTTCACACAGGCCGCCCTCTCATTAACATACCACGCGAGGAGCTCCAATCAGCGCGCGTAACGTCACCTAATGAGAAAGACGAGTCCACTTGGGTTGTGTAGTTTAAATTAAACTACACTTGACCACACAGAGCCTGCGTCTCCATCAGATCTGCAACCCTTCTGCTCATGTTGCTCTAATACAGCAAGAATTTTACAGTGTTAAACTCACAGTGTAAATCTCACAGTGTTAAACTCACAGTGTTAAACTCACAGTGTTAAACTCACAGTGTAAATCTCACAGTGTAAATCTCACAGTGTAAATCTCACAGTGTTAAACTCACAGTGTTAAACTCACAGTGTTAATCTCACAGTGTTAAACTCACAGTGTTAAACTCACAGTGTAAATCTCACAGTGTAAATCTCACAGTGTTAATCTCACAGTGTTAATCTCACAGTGTAAATCTCACAGTGTAAATCTCACAGTGTAAATCTCACAGTGTTAAACTCACAGTGTTAAACTCACAGTGTAAATCTCACAGTGTTAAACTCACAGTGTTAAACTCACAGTGTTAAACTCACAGTGTAAATCTCACAGTGTTAATCTCACAGTGTTAATCTCACAGTGTAAAACTCACAGTGTTAAACTCACAGTGTTAAACTCACAGTGTTAAACTCACAGTGTTAAACTCACAGTGTTAAACTCACAGTTTAATCTCACAGTGTAAAACTCACAGTGTTAAATCTCACAGTGTTAAACTCACAGTGTTAATCTCACAGTGTAAATCTCACAGTGTAAAACTCACAGTGTTAATCTCACAGTGTTAAACTCACAGTGTTAATCTCACAGTGTTAATCTCACAGTGTAAAACTCACAGTGTTAAACTCACAGTGTTAATCTCACAGTGTTAATCTCAGTGTAAAACTCACAGTGTTAAACTCACAGTGTAAATCTCACAGTGTAAATCTCACAGTGTTAAACTCACAGTGTAAATCTCACAGTGTAAATCTCACAGTGTAAATCTCACAGTGTAAAACTCACAGTGTTAAACTCACAGTGTTAAACTCACAGTGTAAATCTCACAGTGTTAATCTCACAGTGTTAATCTCACAGTGTAAATCTCACAGTGTTAAACTCACAGTGTAAATCTCACAGTGTTAATCTCACAGTGTTAATCTCACAGTGTTAAACTCACAGTGTAAATCTCACAGTGTTAAACTCACAGTGTTAAACTCACAGTGTAAATCTCACAGTGTTAATCTCACAGTGTTAATCTCACAGTGTTAATCTCACAGTGTAAAACTCACAGTGTTAATCTCACAGTGTTAAACTCACAGTGTTAATCTCACAGTGTTAATCTCACAGTGTAAAACTCACAGTGTAAATCTCACAGTGTTAAACTCACAGTGTTAAACTCACAGTGTAAATCTCACAGTGTAAATCTCACAGTGTTAAACTCACAGTGTTAATCTCACAGTGTTAAACTCACAGTGTAAATCTCACAGTGTAAATCTCACAGTGTTAAACTCACAGTGTAAATCTCACAGTGTAAATCTCACAGTGTTAATCTCACAGTGTAAATCTCACAGTGTTAATCTCACAGTGTTAAACTCACAGTGTAAATCTCACAGTGTAAATCTCACAGTGTAAATCTCACAGTGTTAATCTCACAGTGTTAAACTCACAGTGTTAATCTCACAGTGTAAATCTCACAGTGTTAAACTCACAGTGTAAATCTCACAGTGTAAATCTCACAGTGTTAATCTCACAGTGTTAATCTCACAGTGTTAATCTCACAGTGTTAAACTCACAGTGTAAATCTCACAGTGTAAATCTCACAGTGTTAAACTCACAGTGTAAATCTCACAGTGTTAATCTCACAGTGTTAAACTCACAGTGTTAATCTCACAGTGTTAAACTCACAGTGTAAATCTCACAGTGTAAATCTCACAGTGTTAAACTCACAGTGTTAATCTCACAGTGTAAATCTCACAGTGTTAAACTCACAGTGTTAATCTCACAGTGTTAATCTCACAGTGTTAAACTCACAGTGTTAATCTCACAGTGTTAATCTCAGTGTAAAACTCACAGTGTTAAACTCACAGTGTAAATCTCACAGTGTAAATCTCACAGTGTAAATCTCACAGTGTTAAACTCACAGTGTTAAACTCACAGTGTAAATCTCACAGTGTTAATCTCACAGTGTTAATCTCACAGTGTTAATCTCACAGTGTAAATCTCACAGTGTTAATCTCACAGTGTTAAACTCACAGTGTAAATCTCACAGTGTAAATCTCACAGTGTTAAACTCACAGTGTTAAACTCACAGTGTTAATCTCACAGTGTAAATCTCACAGTGTTAATCTCACAGTGTAAATCTCACAGTGTTAAACTCACAGTGTAAATCTCACAGTGTAAATCTCACAGTGTTAAACTCACAGTGTTAAACTCACAGTGTAAATCTCACAGTGTTAAACTCAGCCAGAGACTGTAAATGACTCACAGACTGAATGATGTCGCGCTGCTTCTGTACTGCTGGGGAACGCTGCTGAATCGCTTACACATTTCACAGCGGTGATGACACATATATGTATGTATTACACTTTATATGTTGGTACTTATATACAATTATTTAATAGGGACTGTATACTGGATTTAACGCTTTATTTTTAAGAATAAATAAAACAGTGTCACCGACGTGTGACCTTTTATTTTTTGTTAATGTAACACATTGCTTATGTCAATACATTGTTTGTTTTGTTTTGTTTATATGAATAATCAGAACACATGACAGGAAATAAATGGCAGCAATTTTATTTTATAAAAGTTACATATTAGTACTTTATCCAAAGTGATTTACAAATAAGAAACATCACAAGCAATTTGCTAACATGAAGTTATGATAATCAAAGAAAAAATGCATTACAAAACAAAACATTGTGACAAGAGATGACCTGTGTCACAATGTCCACATTTATATGTATGTGTTTGTTTACTCAAATAAAGGCTGCATAACAGTGAAGTGTCTGATGTGCAGTGAAAGATAACTATTTCTGCAGATAATAAACATCTGAGATCAAACCTAACCTGAAATTTGATTTCTTGAGTTAGGGGTTCAGAAAGTTGGTCAGGTTTCCAACCCGATTTGCTTCACTGGCACAAAGATTCACACCTTTCTTGGTTGTAAAACTGTAAGATCATGAACGTGTGTGTGTTATTTCACTAGAACAGGCAATTCTTCCGGTTATTTTCTATTAAACACGTTTTTATATTTCTGTTCAGTTTGAAGAGTAATCATATCTGTTTTCTACCCAGCTAACATGGAATGTTCTCAGAATGTTCTCTAAAAGTTATCTCAAAGATATCACAAATGTTCTTGCAGTAAAGTTAGTACAATTTTTTGTAATGTTATATATATATATATGATATTCTTAAGATGTTAGTGGAACGTTTTAAAAACATTACAGAATTAAAAAGCCTGAATAACATACAACCAAGCAATAACATTAATACAACATCTAAAAACTGGACATTTTGAATGTTCCTATAATATTCAAAATAACATTTTAAACATTTTTGTTACCTAATAGAAACATTAGTAAAATGTTCTTACCACCTAAAATCCAGAGAGAATCACAGAGAGATCATACTGTGCGCCTGATACAGTCTGAAACTGCTTTTAGTTTTGAAAGAATAATATTCTTACACAACAGTATCATGGGGGCATCCGTCTCCTCTGATCTGCTTCCCGTAACTGAGGATGATGTATTTAGGAATGATTTTATGGTTAACAGTCAGACAACAGTCCAGAGCTAAATTTGCCTGAGCATCTGTGAGAGAGAAAGAGTGAGTGAGAAAAGACAGAGAGAGTGAGAGAGAGAGACAGTGAGAGAGAGAGAGAAAGAGACAGTGAGAGAGTGAGACAGAGAGAGAGTGAGACAGAGAGAGAGACAGTGAGAGAGAGAGAGAAAGAGAGAGACAGACAGAGAGAGCGTGAGAGAGAGAGAGAGAGAGAGACAGTGAGTGAGAGTGAGAGAGTGAGAGAGCTGCATAACTGTTCAGAGGGAGGAAGGCATGGACATCAGAATTCACTGTGCGTCCCCAGAGACTGTAAATATCGTGATGACATGTATTTTTCATTCATTCATTTCACAGTGAAGCATTTAAAATCTGTAATGCACAGCTGCCATCACACTAGTGATGTAAATATATGAGATATGCCAGGATTACACTCCCACAAATATATCCTCATTAAATATAAATCAGTCCATCACAGATGTTCAGAATATTACTGATTCCCCTCAACACTCTGTACTTATTAAGTACCTGCAGTGACAGACACAGACTTACCTGCTGGACAGCTGCAGAGAATGAGTGCACAGAGCAACACACTCAGAGCAGACACCACTGATGAAGCCATGGCAACAGGAGAACAGGAAATGAGACTGTGCTGCTGACGCTCTCCGTCATTACATTAACCTTGTTTGCTAATCTGCCAGTCTAACCAGCTGAAAAATGCCTCAACCCCCCCTAAAACCAGCAGATCTGGCTGACCAGGCTGAAAGACCAGCATTTTTGTCAGAATAGCTTTAATGTTTTATAAAGTTCTTTGGTGATGATTAGTCCCTACTGTGTTACTGTGAAAGTTCATTGTGAATTTTGATAGGTTTTCTGAAAATAAAATGTGAAAAGTGACTGGATTTATAACATAAACATCATGTCGCAGTCATGAAGAGTTTGAGTCAACAGCTGCATTTATTCAGTATTTTACTGCTGGGAAAGTGAGACACTTTCAGTGACACTCTCAGTGTGCGAATTAGATAAAAGCCTTTTATATATAAAAACAGTAAAGTAGAATTTACCAAAATTCCTTTATTTAAAAACATTCAACTTCAGCAAAGATTACAGTAACTCAAACATACATTAACAGAAGCCTCATTTCTAAACCTACAGAGAGCTTATAGTATAACTAATGCAAAAGTGTGGGGCTCAGAATGGCTACAGTAAGACAGTACAGTACAAAACATATACATTTACAGTAAATTACATATTAGGTTGTGCATATAATGTATCAGGTCTGAAATGCTTTGAAAGTCTTTTATTCTTCTCTCATATGAAGTTTGAACACAAATCTGAAAAAACTTTTATACACATGCATGTATAAAATCAAAGTCACATATTAATGATTTTGTTTAATCATTTGTTTAATCATCACTGTCACTTCCTGTCTGTTCAACAGTCTTCCTCAGTCTTCCTCTCTAAAGTCATCATCACTTCCTGTCTGTGAAGCAGGAAATAAACAATTTAAAGTTTAGGGACAGAAAATGTTCCAGGAAGAAAAACTTCTGCACACAACTTCTGCTGAATGTTTTATTTAGCTTTTCAAGTGAAGGCTTGAAAGAGCAGAACTAAGATTCTGAGTTAGCATGAAACAGGGACATGCAGTCTAGGGGTTTTTGTGTGGTTTTTTTTTATATTCTCACCTGTGTTTCACTGATGTGCTTTTTTCTTTTTGTCCAGGTGTGAGACAATCTTGCTGATCCACTCATGTCTCTCTTCTGGAGGTGCACACAGTTTCTTGTCCTTCTTTGTGATGAATCTGGGAAACATGGAAACAACCCTTTAACAAGGAAATGTGCAGTAATATGACGCTAATGACGCTAACACTGAATCAGATGATTATGTTAAACTGACACTTACACAGTTGCTGGGATCGGGCAGCCGCTGTCTGTGGTTTGAGGAAAATAGGCTGCAATGATTTGCAAAGGAATACGTGTGTCTTTAGTGGTCAGACAGCAGTCCACAGCTGCATCTGAGAAAGCTGAGAATGGAAGACCGGCATTAGCAAAGCTTGCCATTGGAAATCCCCCTCTATATTCACTTAACACCACGCAAGAACAGAACTTGGCCTGACCATGTTTATTTAACTTATTGAAATTACAGGGACAAACTCCCAGAGATATTACAACTGAATTTTTGAAAAGGCCAAGAGAGCAACTAGATGCCAAGAAATATTATGTCAATCACCTCACAGCCATAAAGCTGCAGCTGCAGAGAGATCAAACAGAATTCAAAGTTTCAACTTGAAATGAATGCATGGTTTCATTACAAACTGCATGTAAGACACTATGAGAGCAGAGTCTGCTCTTACCTTCTGTGTTGCTCCAGAAGACTGTGGAAAGTATGAGGAGAGTGAATGTTGGGGTATGCATTCTTCTGTCTGTGTTTGACAGCAGTATAAGAGTCAGCCGTACACAGGTGTAAATATACAGGTGTCTGTGTGCAGGTATTTATACACAAAAGTTCAGAGTTTCACTTTCACCTGAACACTTTTTGCTCCACCCCATCTCGTAAGTTTCAGTTGGGTTTACCAAACCCACATTCCTTTCTGAATAGTTTTTTAATCTATTCCCGTTCAAAATTCTCTGGCAAAGAGAATGACAAGATCATAAATTAAACAGCTTATAGAAAACTTAGAAAAATAGATTTCTTTAAAATCTTGTTGTTGTTTTTTCTAATAGAGATGTTAGCTGAAGTATCTTACATCACAGATTGTTCTCTGAAAATACATTTACATTTATGCATTTGGCAGATGCTTTTATCCAAAGTGACTTACAGTGCATTGAAGTTACACATTTGTTAGTACTTGTACTCCCTGGGAATTGAACCCACAACCTCTTGCGCTGCTAATGCAATGCTCTACCACTGAGCTACAGGAGAACCCCCAAATACTCTAGGAATCTTTTTTAGGTTTTAGAAGAGATCAGCAATGTCTCATACTGCATGTGTTTAGATTTTCCAAGAATCTGCAGTGAGAAATCAAAGGTTTTAGTATGAACTCACATTTTTGATCAAATTCTTATGAGACCAGATTACTCCAACCATGCATCCCACGAGTACTGTATAGTTTTATGCCCTTAATGTATGTCAACAATTATCCAGTTGTCCAATTTTTGAAATTTCAGGAGAAACATCTGAGAAAAATGTGATGCTTATGTGAGATGCAAGTGAGCAATGGCCCTCCATGTAATATTACTGATGCTGTAGTGAAATGTTCATAACCTTTATTCTTATAACCATTAAGCACTTCATATTGAATTCATAAACAGCTGCTGCTTCAGCACTGCTCTAGGAACATTGCAGTCTGATATTTGTACCTCTTGTATGGCAAATCACTTGTAATGTTTATGCAGATGCTTTTATCTTACAGTGTATTCAAGCTAAACATTTGTACATCGTGCACAAATAAGTATGTGCAAGTATGTGAACTGAACCTGTGACTGATGTTGCGAGCAACATGCTCTATGAGTTGTGCAATGAGGCAGTTGAATGAATTAATAAGTGTACTAAAAAGGGCATGGTCTGGAACTTGATACACAACAGTATGACACTACTAGAGAAAATGTTTTACTGTTATATTCGCCTAAAATTACAATTTATGTTACCATCATAACAAATTATGTTAGGGTTTAACATGATTAGCACGGGTTATCAACACTTGTTAACATTTGGCTCAGATTTCTTTAATGGAGACAGAAATATAATATATAC
This sequence comes from Chromobotia macracanthus, assembly GCA_036877525.1. Classification (NCBI taxonomy): domain Eukaryota; kingdom Metazoa; phylum Chordata; class Actinopteri; order Cypriniformes; family Botiidae; genus Chromobotia; species Chromobotia macracanthus. The sequence goes on from JAZGTH010000010.1 coordinate 420,098, forward strand.
ATCTAATTTTTTATACCTTCTTGTTCAAAAAACATAGCACTTACATTCATCATAACATGTCATACCTCAATAACGATTTGTTTGAATAACATTATGTTGATAAATGACTTTGGCACAGACACAAGGGTGTGCTTTCCGTGAAGCTCTTTTAACAGACCCAAGAGCATCACCATTATCAAGAATCTGAGGGGAAACATGCCTGAAACAATTAAAACACAACCTGAGCTGAACTTTGAAAGGTAAAGTAGTACACATGTCTTTTGTTAAGCGTGGCCCTCCACACATTTATGCATACTTCTGTTTTATTTTCAAGTGTGATTTAGTAGTGCTGTTCTCATATAAGTGTACATGAGGTAACAAGGGTCCAGATACACTACTGCACACTGTGCTCTATTTTTGCTTATTTTAAGAAAATAATTTCCTAACTAAGACAATAACATCTTTTGTTTTCTGTAGCTGTGTTCCACAAGTTGCGATACGAGTGTTCCTGTAGTTCAGCTGATAGTACATTGTGTTTGCAGCACAATGGTTGTGGGTTCGATCCCCAGGGAACACACATACCGATGTATGCTTAATTTTCCCTCCAAAAGTATTTTAGAATAGACGGGCATATCTGAAAAACTGTTACACTGAATATGCACAAGCAAGTTATTCTACATCTTTCAAAACATTTTCTTCTTGCTGAGCAGAAAGTCTGATGGATTTCCAGCTTCACATATTGTAAAGTACAAGTTTAGAAATGTTGTTCAAAACCTTTAACACAGGAACTCATACACACAAACATGACACGATGAATGAATTTTTCTGTAAATCCTTTTTAAATATGTTCTCACATTAATTGTCACACTGACTTGAACATGCTAATTTATGCCAGATTTGAGATCTCTCATGTTTAATGGCAAGATACATACAGAAGGCCTTTATTTCTGTTCTCTCCAAATATTCAGATGTTTCAGTGAGATGTTTGGATTGCTTATCAGTGATCATGCCATCAGCAAAACATTATCTCTGGAATCTGAGAAGCATCTGAGAAAGGTATGTGTGCTACCTGAGAGCATTGCCCAATACTCTGAAACTCAACCAAAGATTGCAGCAATGAAAGAGTTCAAGATCCTAAACTTACATAACGATACACTCCACCTATATACAGCATATATATGTATACATGTAGGTATTTTATGTAGTTTTCTATGTCTTTCCACTAAGATATGAGAATGCATGCTTTGCTGGTTATGTAATGTAAGCAGTGCAGGGAGTCCCATCCCATGACTGGCTGATAACAGTCAAATGTGAAGACACTTTTAAAAGTAGGAAAGTCCCTCTGGTTTCTCAGCACAGAACAGAACAAGAAGTTTTGTTTTGGATGTTGTTTAGTGCCAAAGTTGGGGGCAAAACTTCCCGCAATTCAAATGAAAAACTAATTCTGACCACCCACAAACCACAAGAGATTCAGAAGTTAAATTCCATATAAAGCTTTCAATGTTTTGATATATTTTCTCTTTGATATTTGATAAACATCTATAACTAGTCAACACAACAAAAAGATAAGGTAAGTGAATAATGTGTGACAGCTGAAAACAGCCCAGTTACTTCAGGTTCTGAAACCTGAATAACATTCCTGCACAATCCATAATAAAAGACTTTTCGTGGAAATAATAAAATATATATTAAATGTAATTAAGTTATCAGCAAACATTAATAACTCAGTCTCTAATATTGAATTCAGGGTTTGTGGATTCATGCAGAAAAACTAACGTTCTCTGACCTACTTCATATAATTGATGCTCCAAAGACGTCTTTAAGAAATGAAACTGTATGACCTATAACTGGCCTATATACACATTCAGAAGTGCATTAATGCACGAAAAAAATGCAGTTAGAAGATTCAGTGGTGCTTTTACCTGCATCTTCTGTGCAATCATCTGCCTATAACCATGTTTCATTCACTGTTAATTGCTTGAAATTTCTCACCATAAAATGTGAAATGCGTCAGTTTTATCTAAAAATGAAATTAATTTCAATAATAAATTAATGTTACATGAACTACTAACATTTTTTTAATGGTTAACATAACAAAAGCAGAAACAAGAAAGGTAACAGTTCCCATCTGTAAGCAGCGGGCCAGATTTACCTGAAAATGCTGGAGGGGGAAGCAAGTCTGATCAGGTCGTTTCGGTCATGAGCTTTACAGGAACCCTACAGGAGCCTTTATCTCGCTTTGTCTGGAAAGACTGCTGGCAATGAAGCTTCTGTTGGCTTCTGTAACAATCTATAACAAAAAACAAAAGGGATTATTAAGCAATAAGAAACCCACAAAAACACAAACACACAAACCAATATACATATGCACCCCCACCCATATGTAAAAAAGCTTGCATGACATAAATAACTAATTAATTTACACTACATTTTTACTCTGCATGCATTACCACAAAGTTTATCTAAAACACAATTCAGTCAAAATAAAGGCCTGTGGCCTTTATAGTTAATTATAGTTAATTAATGAACAGCCTTTCTGTATTTACATATATGCAAAACACTACATTAAAGTATTGTTTAAAATCATTTACCAAATAAAACGTTTTGGAGCCAGTTTTATTTCAAATAAATGACAATTATGTTTTTGTTATTAAACTTTTATGTAAGTGGAACAGCTCCATTAATATTTATACTTGGGGTTAGGTAAATTGTTAGTATTGTTTTTAATATAATAATCTAACTAAAGTCTTAAAGATTTTACTTTTCACTATTTTATTCTCCCATTTTTTTCATTATGCGATGTACAGATATTTTATGGTATTATTGCAAATTCCTTATGTGTATTATACTCCCGTTCATACATTTTTCTTTCCAAGGACTGTCTCCATGTAAGCTGGAATGGCATATCTTGCTTAATATGATACTTGTCATCCATCATGTTAATTGACTGTATGACTGATTAAATGTCACATAGTCTCAGAAAAGGTACAAACTGTTTTAGTAGACAGTCTGAATACATGACTTCATAAACCACTGAGAGATGTATGAATGTTATAATGAACATCAACACAGTTCATAACTGTCCTGTTTCCTGTGCTTTTTTAATTATGTGCAAAGCTGCTTTGAAACAATTCAACTTCGTAACAAAAGTGCTATATAAATCAAATAAATTTTGAACTTACAATAATTATTCTGTTCAATCCGCGTATCTTCCGTTCATTCCATATTCGGTTTTAATTTAAAAAACGGAAAACGAATAAACAAATTATTTACATTGTAAACATAATGTTAATGATGGTAAGAGCGTGTCCTGCTGACGTCACTCTAACAATCTGCATAAATTCACCTGCTGTATTAATTATATGCTGTGCGGCGTCTTTGCTGCCCCTGCCGGTGACTTTTGTAACTGCTGACGGGCGAGTGTCGCTCCTGCGTGAAAACATTTTAATGTCCTTTTCACAGTTTCGGTTTTCAAAAGTAAGAATGAGGAACAAAACAGAGAAAATGTATAAAAACAGAAAAAAGTACAATTAATTTATTTTACATTTTGTTAAGAAAATGAAAAATAAAAAAACTAGTTTATTCGTTTTTCATTTTTTTAATTGAAAACGACTATGGAATAAACGGAAGAAACACGATTCAAACAACTGAATAAAGTTCTATTTTTACCATTTTCATTCCCACTGTTAAAAACCTATTTTAATATTTAATGTACATACATAGGAATAACACTGAAAACTGTTCCCTCGTCTTTATCACAGAAACAGCAGTCGTATATGTCTTCAGTAACTGTAGAGTGACATCTTATGGTCACTCAGTAGAAACTACAAAAGCTCATTTCCTTCTCAAGGACGTGCAGCGCTGGCACATCCTGAACTGTACTACAGTACAACACTATATAACACTATATGACACTATAACACTATATGACACTATATCACTATATGACACTATAACACTATATGACACTATATCACTATATGACACTATATGACACTATATGACACTATATCACTATATGACACTATATGACACTATATGACACTATATGACACGACACTATATGACACTATATGACACTATATGACACTATATGACACTATATGACACTGTATGACACTATATGACACTATATGACACTATATGACACTATATGACACTATAACACTATATGACACTATATCACTATATGACACTATATGACACTATATCACTATATGACACTATAACACTATATGACACTATAACACTATATGACACTATATGATACTATAACACTATATGACACTATATAACACTATATGACACGACACTATATGACACTATGACACTATATGACACTATATGACACTATATGACACTATATGACACTATAACACTATATGACACTATATGACACTATATGACACTATGACACTATATCACTATATGACACTATAACACTATATGACACTATAACACTATATGACACTATATGACACTATGACACTATATGACACTATATGACACTATATGACACTATATGACACTATAACACTATATGACACTATATGACACTATATGACACTATATGACACTATATGACACTATATGACACTATATGACACTATATGACACTATATGACACTATATGACACTATAACACTATATGACACTATATGACACTATATGACACTATATGACACTATATGACACTATATCACTATATGACACTATATGACTATATGACACTATATGACACTATATGACACTATATGACACTATATGACACTATAACACTGTATGACACTATATGACACTATATCACTATATGACACGACACTATATGACACTATATGACACTATATGACACTATAACACTATATGACACTATATGACACTATATGACACTATATGACACTATATGACACTATATGACACTATAACATTATATGACACTATAACACTATATGACACTATATGACACTATGACACTGTATGACACTGTATGACACTGTATGACACTGTATGACACTGTATGACACTGTATGACACTGTATGACACTATATGACACTGTATGACACTATATGACACTATATGACACTATATGACACTATATGACACTATATGACTATATGACTATATGACACTATATGACTATATGACACTATATGACTATATGACACTATATGACTATATGACACTATATGACACTATATGACACTATATGACACTGTATGACACTGTATGACACTGTATGACACTGTATGACACTGTATGACACTGTATGACACTATATGACACTATATGACACTATATGACACTATATGACACTATATGACACTATATGACACTATAACACTATATGACACTATAACACTATATGACACTATATGACACTATATGACACTATATGACACTATAACACTATATGACACTATATGACACTATATGACACTATATGACACTATAACACTATATGACACTATATCACTATATGACACTATATGACACTATATGACACTATATGACACTATATGACACTATATCACTATATGACACTATATGACACTGTATGACACTGTATGACACTGTATGACACTATATGACACTATATGACACTATATGACACTATATGACACTATAACACTATATGACACTATATGACACTATATGACACTATATGACACTATATGACACTATATGACACTATATGACACTATAACACTATATGACACTATAACACTATATGACACTATATGACACTATATGACACTATATGACACTATAACACTATATGACACTATATGACACTATATGACACTATAACACTATATGACACTATATGACACTATAACACTATATGACACTATATGACACTATATGACACTATATCACTATATGACACTATATGACACTGTATGACACTGTATGACACTATATGACACTATATGACACTATATGACACTATATGACACTATAACACTATATGACACTATATGACACTATATGACACTATATGACACTATATGACACTATATGACACTATAACACTATATGACACTATAACACTATATGACACTATATGACACTATATGACACTATATGACACTATAACACTATATGACACTATATGACACTATATGACACTATAACACTATATGACACTATATGACACTATATGACACTATATGACACTATATGACACTATAACACTATATGACACTATATGACACTATATGACACTATATGACACTATAACACTATATGACACTATATGACACTATATGACACTATAACACTATATGACACTATATGACACTATATGACACTATAACACTATATGACACTATATGACACTATATGACACTATATGACACTATATGACAGCAGTCATGTGTTAGCGTTCATATGTTTCGGTGACCAGTAAATAATAAAGACGGGCTACATTAGAGCTTGATTTATAATCGACGAATCAATTCCTAAAGCAGGGTAATAAATGGCATTTTTGTTTCGTTTTGTAATGGAAAGTACCCACGGGTGCTGATCTGAGATCATTCGACTCGCTCTCTGTCTCCTCTGCAACGCGCTTCAAGCGGCTCATTCAGACTGATCTCAGGTCAGCCGGAGCACAAACCCATCGCGCGAGCTCGTGATTCCTGCGCTGGAGCCGCGCCGCGCGCTGCATTCTGGGATCAGTTGAAAGATTCAAGATGGCGGCGAGCAGGAGACTACACAAGGTAGACGGCCACATCTCGCACTTTTTAACCTCTCTCTGAGCTCAGTCCCGCGCGACGACCCGGTCCCGTTTACACACGAGTGTAACTCACTCGCGACGGAGGACATTGTTCGTTTAGGCTTGTGTGGCGATGATACGAGCGATTCTTTCGCTCGATGACTCGGCTCGCTTCGTCTTTCCAAACACGAAGGAGGAAAAGCGCCGGCGGAGGCCGCGGGGCGGTAGAACTGAGTTTGGGTCGAGATCGGCGCGACAGTGAGCACGATGAAGTGGACCTCTGAGACTGAAGAAGCCATTTCATCTACTGACAGAAATGAGACGTATAGAGGACCGGCTGAAGCGTTTGTTGCGATGGGTTTCGGTTGGTTCAAGCCGGCCCGAATCCGTCTGAATGAAATAACCTTAACTGGATCAGCTGTGACAGGAACCTAGTGGATCTCTTAAACAGAAAAGTGCTGGTGTAAAGTCGATACAGTAGTCACACTATATATCACAGACACAGAGTGACACGTTCATCTTCACAGCTGTAAACTGAGCTCATTTGTACAGCACTGCTTAAATGAAATGCTGTAGTGAGTTTCAGGTAGCGAACGCTTAAAGCGCAACTCAAGCTCTCGTTTAGTCACTTCCGTCTTGTATCGAAATCACTTGATTCATTTCACGTGTGAATGATCCGGACTGAGCCCGCACACTCACTGCACTGGTGTCTCTATAAGTGCTCGAGTGCCTGTGTGTCAGTCATCTGTCAGCGCTTTAACACTATATTAACACTGTCCTCTAGTAGCTATTTAGGATTTTTTATTACTGTTTGTACTTAATTTATAGATTATAAATAGAGCAGACTTGTTATAAAACAATAGTGCTTGGATTTGGTGCTGCATGTAACTTCACAAAAATGTGGTTTGTTGTTTTGCGTCGGTTATGGGTAACCTTCTGGACTGATTAGGTGAAGACCTGGCACAGATTTACCTGGTGTGATTTGCTTCTTGACTGAGTGTAGTATTCCTAATTCATTATTAAATTAAGTTAAATGAGCACTGGAAAATATATCATTAAATGTAATTCTACACTAAAGCTATTTGAGTCCTCATATTGTTTCTTATTCATAAATGACAAATTGTGGTACTGCAAATGCTGTGTGAAATATATTGTTGTTAACAAACTTTTGTTTTTTTCCAGGAGCTTGAAGAAATTCGCAAATCTGGCATGAAAAACTTCCGTAACATTCAAGTTGATGAATCAAATATATTGACATGGCAGGGCCTCATTGTTCCAGTAAGTGTTCTGCTTTATGTCTGTTGAAGATGAAACTGCTTGTTGTTACATGTTATCAGTAGCTGCATAAAAGAAATGAAAACATGCTGTGTATTCTTATGATATTCAACCATGTAACCTTTCCATTTTATAACCCACATCTCAGTACACATTCTGTTGTCATGGTATCAACATCAGGTTATTGTTTGTAATTATACAATGGCAGCAGTCAGACAGTAGAGACTGCTGTCACATGACCTTGTGCTGGTTATCTTTCCTCACCCACAGGACAATCCTCCATACGACAAAGGGGCGTTCAGGATCGAAATCATCTTTCCTGCAGAATACCCCTTCAAACCGCCCAAAATCACATTTAAAACAAAGATCTACCACCCCAACATTGACGAGAAGGGTCAGGTGTGCCTGCCGGTCATAAGTGCCGAGAACTGGAAACCAGCCACCAAAACTGACCAGGGTGAGTGTCACTGCTGAGTCCTTCACATGATGTTAGATTATGACTTCACTGATCTTACATGAGCAGCTGTCATCATTTTGTTTTAGATAAATGATCCAGTTAATGGTGCTATGTTAACTAGTACTGTGTAACTAGTCATGCAGACAGTACAGTTCTTCTGTGCTATTGTCATGTCAGTGGATCTTTATTTTGTGAAGACGCTTAGGGTAGAAATAAGCCATCCTCAGCTTTTCACTTACCTGCTGAATGTTAGTGACTAGACTGACTTGTTAGGATAGAACAACCTTTTAAAGTGACAAACACAGCTACTAGTGAAAGGGTTAAGAATTCACATTAGACTTTCTTTCATCTTAACATAACATTACATATATACATTCAGTATGTATTGCTTTTTTTTTTGAATCCTAACAATTTGTGTTTGTGAAAAATATAATCCACCTAGGACTCTTTTGTGAAGCTGATAACTGACTTCTGTGGCTAGAAATAATCAGCTCATATTAATTGGTTCTGGGTTTTCAAAATGGCTTAAAGTTTGTTCTAGAATGAAGGTCTAGTGTCATTTCTTTATGTTCAGTTGTATCTTATGACTTTTAATACATCTGAGTACAGAAGTCTGGCGAAAAAAATGTTGCTTTTTGAATGAATGTACATTCACTTTTTCTTCTTCTTTTACAGTAATTCAGTCGCTCATTGCCTTGGTGAACGATCCACAGCCAGAACACCCTCTAAGGGCCGACTTAGCAGAAGAATACTCAAAAGACCGTAAAAAATTCTTTAAGAATGCAGAAGAGTTTACAAAGAAACATGGAGAAAAACGGCCAGTGGACTAACAATCCCAGACAAGTGTGTAGCCCCTTCTCCAAATCCCAAACCCACCTCCATTCCCTCTGATCCTCTTCCCTCGCTCTCTTACCTTGTTCCCATCCTCTCCCATCCCCTCTCTCTCTCTGCCATTTACACGTGTCACTAGTTGAGCTGGAGAATACTTTCAGCCGGACGTCTTGCTGCGGGACGCCATGAGAACACCTGAGTTTCTGCTGTTAGCTTGAGCCCCTTACTAACTTTCTACTTTCTAAGTTTGAAAATGTCTAAAATTGGTTAGAAGAGAACGTAAGACAAAGCAGTTGAAAAAATTGTACAGGGAGTTTGAGTAACGAATGCCGTTTGACCTTTTGTAATGAGAAAATGAATCGATGCATTATTACATGAAACTGTTGATTATGTTTGAAAGTGGCCGTTCATTTGAAAAGCTTAATTGTAATTTATCATGTATATTATTATTTTGTTCCCTCTTCGTACATTTTGTGCGCTTTCATTTTCCAGAAGAAAAGCAGGATGGAGGAATTCAGTGACAGTAACAAATATCTCATGTAATCTCTCTGACTTTCACTGCACTTGTTGGTTTGTACAGTATGTTTGTTGAGGCTGCGTTCAGCTCCTTAACCAAACCTAGAATCTGCAAAACCACTGTAAAGTCAATAATAACGACAGCTAGATGTCAATATTGCTGAAATATTTTGTTTCACAAATGAAAAAAGGAAAAAAGCTATTTGTGTGAGTAAACAATTTTCCTTGATCATTTTAAGTATTTTAACATGTTTCATAGGAAATTCTTGTACATTGTTGATTATTTTGGTTTAAACATGGAAATGGCCCCTAGATGCACAGAGATGTATGCTACAGAGAAATATTATTCCACTTTTCTCCCAGAACAGAATAAACACAGTAGTTGACTATGGGTTTTCTAGAATATTCTCCACATGCTTAAAGTATTTTTAATTGGTCAGATTCAATCTAGTTCATGCTACTACAGTTTATACAGTTCTTTAGACGGCGAACTAGACGCTAGTTGAATATGTTTAGGCTTTTTCTAGTTAGGATGGTTAGGTAATATTGGAATATGCTCACACATGCCACTTTTAGTTGTCACAATGTCTGTTCTTTTTTAAAGGAATTTCAGACAGTTTGACTTTACTCAAGATTTTATGTACCTAAATAAAAAAGGAAGACCAAGTCCAGCAATATAAACTCACAGCATTGGCTGTTGGACTCCATTTTGTTACTTCAAGTGTGCTGATCTTCTGATTGGTCTGAGGTTTGCTAATAAAAGCATCTAACCAATCAAAAAATTTTCTGGGATTCCCCAGTTACAAAAAATGTGGTTGTATGATGTAATGCAAGACCCTGGAATGCAAAACTCAAACTTCTGAGTTTAGTGATTGTTTAACATGACTGTTAGCATTAATAAAGTAGATACTTGCAATGATCATCTTTAAATACATCCTAAAATGTTTCATTACAGTTTATTCTGAAATACTGTTCATAGGTTAGAAAAGGGTTTGTTCAAGGGTTTAAAGAGAATAGATATGGAATATATATATATATATATACCTGAAACATTACAAGGGTTCATGCAGCAGAGCTGCTACTTTGCTTTGTACTTTGCAACAGTAAATCATCTATTCTCACCATCATAAAATGCTTCTCATTATTTCATAGAAACAAACTGATTAAAAGGGACTTTGCTTTTAATGCAACTTAAAAATATAAATACATTTGTTATAAACATTGTACTCCAAAAAAACACACTGTCATTTTAAGTATGTAAAGTAACTGCAACATGTCCAGTTAAAATCTTCATATAGAACATTACAGTCAATATGTGGATTTGATGGCATAAATTCTGATCAAATCCAGTTAAAATTGCACTTCATATTTACAAGAATATAAAAACATCTGCCATAGTAAAAACGTTTCTGGAACAGCTATTTATCTGACTTGTCTTGCTGAGCAATTTATAAACATGTCAATGTAATAATTTGTTGAGAGTGTCTTTCTATAAGGGTAATGTCATGATAGACTCACGCTTGTTCAGAGCGGTATGGAATCGATTTGAAAGCAGCACAAAGATTTAAACTTCATGGTTTATGTTGTACATGTTCTCAGCTGAGCAGTCGCTGTAGGAAAGGTCTGTGTTGTTAAAGGTCTTCAAAGGCACAGAGGTGGATGCTCTGCTGCCTGTAGTAACTGAGCACCAGTGTGTCTCAAAGTATTCAGCTCCTGCAGCCGGTCTGAGGACTGCGAGAAATCATCTGGACCTTTTCCACACCCGCCCTGCTGTGGGTGACTCGGATATCCTGGATGCACCATGAGCTCTGCAGTGATTGGCTGATGAGAGCTAGCTGTCATCTCATTGGTCTGTGCCTCAGGCGTGAAGCTCAAGCTCGTTTGAGGTTAGACATGGACATATTTTTACCCATGGTGCTTAGACCAAGATATATGTCTGGCCACCTGGAGACGAACAACACATGCTTGATTTCATTAAATATAAAGGTTCATAATATAAAGAGTATTTAATATATAAAGGTATTGAATATAAAGGGGACAGAATGTCATTTGAAATTTACTTGCATACCGAATGCCATGCTGATGAAAGATTTCGACAGACTCGAGGGCATCTTTCTCACCCTGTGCGTAGAATAATTGAAGATGGGATGGCAAAAATGTGCAAAATCTAAGGCCCGGTTCTACAGCGTGAAGGTGATCCCACAGTCTGACAGAACTCGGGCAAACACATCTCGCACCTCTGAAAACAATAACACACACAAAGAGAGAAACAGAGTGAGTTCAGTGAAAAAGCTGTCTACAATTTGTAGCTTTGGACATTTTGAAATTAATGAAGCCCTGAAAACTGGAAAATGTTAAATTTCTTTGTCTTTCTTTGTCAGTCGCTTTGGATAAGCTTAGTCATTCACCTAAATGAAGCCTGGTAGTGAGTATGAGATGATCTCTGGCCTTGGAAATGACCTGCTTGGAGTGTTGATTAACTACCAGGACTCTCAACCACTATTGACAATGGCAAAAAATGTAAAACCTAGAATACAGCTATCATCAGTTGCATATATACATACAATTTATGCAGAGATTCTGTAGAACTATCTGCAGAGGTTATGACGTGTATACATGATACAGCAGAGCAGTGACAGTATCAAAACTCTGGTGACAGGACTGCTAAATGAACTTTAGTCTCACCTGGCAGAACATGCACATGCTGATGGCCATCCATATGATCGGGCATGTGGCCAATTAAGTCACAGAATCGGTTTACCTGAGCCCTGAGCTCTGTCAGACACACAAAACACTGTGTCTGAGTCACAGCTATATAACTATATGATTTTAGTTTGACCCATCTACAGTGTATCTTAATTTACCTCAGACATCTTGAGCTGACTGCTCTGCAAAACCTCCCTGAAGCACATCTTGCCATGAAAGAACCCATCTATGTTCTGAGAAACAGGAAGACCCTCTGAGAGATTTGCATGCAGTTCAATAGGGATGTTGTATCTGAGTTTTCATGAAACAGTTTAAAATTAATCCGAACCCATCAACCTAATTCATGATTCAATTTCAGTTATATTTCATAAAAGACAAAACATTAATCAGGTTTGCTCATAAGCGACGTTACAGTTGTGTGCCACATCCTCTTAATACACAAGTAAAATGACAACATATAGACTAATGAAACCACACACAGACATCTGTTGAGATTATACTGGATCTGCTGCATACTGTGTTGAGGCTGCATTCACTAACAGAGAGACATGGGAGATCCCACCTGAAACAATCCACAATTCCCTCATTCCTTCTCTCACAGTAACCACCAGCTTCTCTCTTGGTTGAGGCATCTTCTCCTGCCCTCGCTGCTGATGGACAGACAGAACCCAGCATGTTTTATCACGGTTACATGAAGTCATTCAGGCAGGAGAGTGTGCAGGACCCGCAACCTCACGACTGGACGCGACTTGATCGAGTCTGTTTGCGACACAAGTTGAAGCGTAAGAAATAAAACACACGCAGAACAGTGCAGATGTAAATACTGTGTAGTGCAGATGTAAACACGGTGTAGTGCAGATGTAAACACGGTGTAGTGCAGATGTAAACACGGTGTAGTGCAGATGTAAACACTGTGTAGTGCAGATGTAAACACGGTGTAGTGCAGATGTAAACACGGTGTAGTGCAGATGTAAACACGGTGTAGTGCAGATGTAAACACGGTGTAGTGCAGATGTAAACACTGTGTAGTGCAGATGTAAACACGGTGTAGTGCAGATGTAAATGTAGTGCAGATGTAAAAGTGCAGATGTAAACACTGTGTAGTGCAGATGTAAACACTGTGTAGTGCAGATGTAAACACTGTGTAGTGCAGATGTAAACACTGTGTAGTGCAGATGTAAACACTGTGTAGTGCAGATGTAAACACTGTAGTGCAGATGTAAACACTGTGTAGTGCAGATGTAAACACTGTAGTGCAGATGTAAACACTGTGTAGTGCAGATGTAAACACGGTGTAGTGCAGATGTAAACACTGTGTAGTGCAGATGTAAACACTGTGTAGTGCAGATGTAAACACGGTGTAGTGCAGATGTAAACACGGTGTAGTGCAGATGTAAACACTGTGTAGTGCAGATGTAAACACTGTGTAGTGCAGATGTAAACACGGTGTAGTGCAGATGTAAACACGGTGTAGTGCAGATGTAAACACGGTGTAGTGCAGATGTAAACACTGTAGTGCAGATGTAAATACTGTGTAGTGCAGATGTAAACACGGTGTAGTGCAGATGTAAACACTGTAGTGCAGATGTAAACACTGTGTAGTGCAGATGTAAACACGGTGTAGTGCAGATGTAAATACTGTGTAGTGCAGATGTAAACACTGTGTAGTGCAGTTGTAAACACTGTGTAGTGCAGATGTAAACACGGTGTAGTGCAGATGTAAACACTGTGTAGTGCAGATGTAAACACTGTGTAGTGCAGATGTAAACACTGTGTAGTGCAGATGTAAAATAACGTACATTTAATTCTAAGCCATTCTAACATCAACGGCACTACATAAGCTGCGGGTCAATGTAAAATAGCTGGCAGAAATAACGCAGGTACCCACGTTAACGCGACGTGTCTGTCATTAGTCGCTTTGTGTCAATGTATCGTGTCCACACTGTGCGGAGCGGACCTGACCGAAGACACACGAATACAAATGTCCGGAGTTTAGCGCCGCCTATAGGTGGTGAATGAAATAACTCCAACATTGAGGATTCGTGGGGTTCAGGGTCGTTTTCTGCTGCAGAACCAGCAGGTAATGAAAGGACGATTAACAGCAACTGTGGATTTAATTAAAAGCTTATTTGAAAAACTGTTTATTCAAACCCAAGAGTTTATGGTATATAGCATTACATGCAAGTATTACAAAGTATATTATCCAATAAAAACCAAATCACTGAGAATCATAATAAACATGTACGAAAGTATCTGCAGCAAATGATGTGCTTTACAGTGATTCATCAAAAACAAAGAAAGCATATGTTCTTCTGCAGGGAGGAACAGAAGCTGGTTCTGAAGCTTCTTCTGACAAACAAATACGGCTTACAAGTTCACATGTAGAACATGTGATTATACAGGTTTTAGTACAGAGATAGATGCTCGACTCTTTGAATAACAAACTTAATATTTCACATACACGTTTATGGTGTATTACATTTTTTTCCTAGAAAGCTATACATGTGAAATATTAAAATATGACATAAGTCTGTTAAAATGGCAACTGATATTTTAAATGTATTCATGTTTTGTTAGATTTTCCATTATCTGCTGAATCTAAACACTAAATAAAAGCGATGAAAACAGACCTGAATGAAAAAGAAAGTACAGACAAGAGGACACACAGGACGCGTTTCTGCCTCCAGTTGTCTCAGCATTGCTTTAAACGGCATGTTTGTGTACAGAGACACTGTACTGAACTCTGTATAACTCCTCTCAGCTCTTTAAGGTAAGAGAAACGTTTAAAGATCACATTTTCACATTTTCACATTTTCAGTAGCTGTCGTTCCGACATGACTTCACTCACCGTGAGTTTGGGCGATGTCCTGCAGACGGCGCTACAGCGTTTGAGGAGAATAAAAACGCGAGGAAAACGTCCACTGGCATCAATGTTTGTAAAATAAAGTGAACTTTAAAACATCGAGGAGTGTCTATACGGTAGCTGAATCATAATCATATCCTGAAGCAAACTTTGTGAAAGCTGCTTTTGAAACAATGCGACGCCGTAAAGAAAACGCCATACAGATGAATTAACAGCGCGCTATTCAATCTGAGACTGGCGCCGCCGGTGACGTCACCGCGCCCTCGGCCGATCACTTCCTTGTTTCGGGACTTGTCTCGCTGTTCTGAGGACAGATCGAGCCGTGACAATGACAGAGTCAAGAGTGAGAGCCGTCTGTCTGCATCTGCTCTGGGTATGTGTCATGTCTGTGCGCTGCGGGGCTCGGGATGTGGACTCCGGGTACGTCACGTGTGGATCTCTCGTTAAACTGATGAACACGCGGCACAACGTCAGACTTCACTCGCATGATGTCAAATACGGTTCAGGTATAGCGAATCTGAACGATCAATGTCAAAACGATCAATATAATCCAGCTTTACCGACCGATCACCGCAGTCTCAAGAGGATGCGCAGTTAAAACGCAGGGCTCGCTGCGTGCGGGTTTGCGTTATATTAGTTCTGCTTATTATGATCAGTGTTACAACAGCTGGTCATGCATTAGCCAGGAAGCTAATGAACAGCCATGTTTTCCATCAGTAAAATACATCTGCTAGTTTAATTATGACGACAGGTGCACCAGCAATAATACCTCGTTATACCTCATCATCCCTCAGATGCTCTGAGATCTTTAATCATATCTGTAACCCAACCCTGCAGGTAGTGGCCAGCAGTCAGTAACTGCTGTGGATTCAGCTGATGATGCTAACAGCTACTGGCGGATCCGTGGAAAGCCCAATGCCCTTTGTCAGCGAGGAGAGCCCATTAGATGTGGCCAGGCCATCCGCATCACACACATGAAGACAAGTCGAAACCTGCACTCACATCACTTTAGCTCCCCACTGTCTAACAACCAGGTAATTTCTCCACTTACACCCCTTTAACTGACTTACTAAAACAAACCTCCAGTGGTCCTAGAATTTGGACATTTAGCCACTGTTTAAAATCTTGGAATATTATTCCATTAGATAACAAAATAACAAACCAACTAACATTCACTTAAAAAAGTAGGTTATAGAACAATAGATGTATGCAACAGTATGTTCAAAACTAGTTACTTTACATAGTTAACTTTGGAGTGACTTCATACATCCATTAAAAATCAATTTGAGGCCAGTTGGTTGAATGTAGTAGTAAAAATGGAAAGTTAGTCCTGAGAAAAGGTCTTTTGTCACCTGTCACATTTCTCATATCTCATACACTCTAACTGTGGCCATGTCCTGTCATCTCTGAAACAAACATTGTCTTTTCTTGAACTACCTGTTCATGTGGCTTGAAATGACTAGATTACAAATAAGAAATGCTTTATGAGAATAACTTGGCATGAATTTAAAAACATGTTTTGGTCTGCAGGAAGTGAGTGCGTTTGGGGAGGATGGAGAAGGTGATGATTTGGACATGTGGATGGTGCAGTGCAGCGGGACATACTGGGAGCGTGACGACACTGTGCGATTTAAACACGCTGGCACTGAGGTTTTCCTCAGTGTCACTGGAGAGCAGTACGGTCATCCAATCAGAGGCCAGCGTGAGGTCTCTGGATTGCTGTCACCTAATCAGCACAACTACTGGAAGGTAATGGAGGGTGTTTTCATTCAGCCCAGCAGTGATCCAGTGCAGCACGATGAGCTCTGACATCATCAGAGTGATGGAGACAGAACATCAGAGAACTTGACTCACACTCGCTCTGAAATGTTTTCTATAACCTTCAGGTTCTTCAGTGTGCATCTGTTGGTCACCACTCTTAACAGTTATCCAATTGTTATTTTAACGTGAGTTTTCTGAGTCAACAAATTGTTTTATTCTTATGATTGTGTTGTTTTGTTTTGTATATAGGAAAACTGAATTAATGTTACATACTTGGGTTATGGCACACAAACGGTTTATTTTATATTATTTATGTTTGGGTGCTGGCTTTCAAAACTTCTACAAATGTTCATACTTTTGCACAGTAAAATCCTGACAATGTTCTGAATTAAATTAGGAAAAGATGATTTGTTGTTTTAGTCATGTTCCATATAATTTCCCCATATGATAATTTGTTTCTACCCTCTTGTTGTACATGACCAAATATGGACACAATTTTATAAATGTTTAATTAAATTTTTTAGAAAAAAAAGTTTTAAAATGTTTAACTTTTTGAAGCTGATTTTTAAAAATGCTAATGAGCAAGACTCACTGCTGTGATCTGGAAACTTCATTGATCATACAGCGAATGCTGTATATGAATGTATGAATCCTGTTCCCTGTACAGTAGAAACTCTGTGCTAATAATCCACTAACACTGCGATGTCCCGTCGGGCTGATGTCCAAAGTTTTCTGGGAAACAGAACACACCGTGTCCTGATGGAGGCAGCCCTGAGCTCAGATGCACATGAACGTGGCTTGAGCAGAAGGGAAAACGTCCTGTTGTACAGAGTGCAGTCGAGCTGCTATAAACCAAAGCTTTCATCTTAATGCACACTTAGCTTATAAAATGTGTTTAAAGAAAAATAAACAGACAGCTGGTTTGATGCTGGATGTAAACTTTATTTAAAAAGAGTAAAAATAAAATCTCAATAACTGATGCGTGGTATTCATCGCCATAGTAACCACAAACACCTGAAGTATTTTACATGAGAACTCTACTAACTTATTAGGATTAGTCCTAAAACATGACAGACTGTTTACAAGAGATCTGAATGATTGATTTATTTTTGTGCAGAATATGGTTACCATGGGAAATATTTGACAAGACAAAAATGAAAAGACTCAATTTATCTGGAATTTGCAGGAACAATTTGAAAAACAGCGACAATCATGATGATGAGTATGGTGCAGTTTCATAAGTCAAAAATCTGCTGTAATAATTAACATGCACAAACATAATAATACATAATGCTTAAGAAATCACGCTCAAATGAGAAATTCACCATCTGAATGCATAACTGTGGAAAGCGGCGTGGTTTCGTCGTCGCTGCCGGCGGAGAGAGGTTAAACCGGGGCTGCAGCGGGAGGTCGGGGTCGAGGAACAGAGGCGGACGGGACGGAGGATTGCGGCCGGTTTTCGTTATTGTGCAACGCTGAGAAGCCCACGGACTGATTTTGCGTGTTTCTTTTTTGTTACTTTATTGGAAATATAAATACCCGCGTTACCTGTTCACTGTTCTCCGGCCTGTTTGTTAACCAGAGAAGACGCGCTGTCACAATAACATTTTGATCTCTTATGTATTTTACAGAATTACCATATTGTTTATAAATGGTGATGTTTACTAATGAAAATGTTACGTTATATAGGCTAGTTATCAGACTTTATTTCTTTAAGACAACTGTTTAATTTCAGCCATGTAATAAATTAAACATTTGTGGATAACCTGAAACGTTTCCAGGTGAGATTCGTGGGGAAAGCAGCGAGTTGAAGCGTATATACTGTGTACTTTGTCTTTCCAGAAGATGGCGACATAATAACACATAATATAACACTGGATTTGGGTAGGTGAACTAGTCAATCAACCTACAACCAGCAAAAACTCTGGTCAGGAAAACGGATTTAATATGGTCTACTTTAATATCACCTCATTGTCTAATTTCACTGGATAAATAACTTATCGGGTCAGCTGAACTGAAACGAAATTTCTTTGTTTTTCAATCAGTTTTCCCACATATTATATATGTGCAATGAAAACCTACATTACTCTTGCACTGCATGAATCCAGCTTCACTGTTCTGTTTCCCAACTGCCTGTTGACAATGTTTTAGATGAGAACCTACCACCATCACATCTGAAACAGTGATTTGAATTGAAGCTCATACTGCACCATACAGAGGACCCAGTGTCATGTGACTGAAATAACTCAACAGCCTCTTTAAATAAAATATTATCATCACACAAATGTTACCGTCATCAAGAGGAAAGTAAAACGATGTCATGTTATATTAGCAGTAAAAATGCTGAAAATACAGAATGTTTGTTCCATTAATGTAATACAGAAAAAGACACTGCAGCAAACAGAATTAATAAAATGAAATGATCAAAAAATCATAACTGATTTTATGCAAAAAGGGGTTTCTCTGAGAGAATCTCTTTGTGAAACAGTATTGTGCTCTCTTAAAATACAGTAAAGTACCATTATAATTATAGCTGTCGCCCAATGACATTAAATTGTTGTGCATAATCTGCCTTTAAAAAAAACAATAATACCACTAGAAAAATTTTATTGTTTTTGTAAAAGAAAAATTTTATATTTTATTGTACACAACTGTTAAACAAATAAACAGGCAAAGACCTACAATTTACTCATGTTTAATCCTCATATGCTTTTATTTAAGACAGCAAATGATACAACAGCAGTTGTGGGAGCTGTATGGACAGGATGAGATGCTTTATGCATGCAGGAGATGTGGAGTAAATAAAGATCAGAAGTGTGTGTGTGTGAGTGTGTGTGTGAGTGTGTGTGTGAGTGTGTGTGTGAGTGTGTGTGTGAGTGTGTTTGGTGCTCTAGTCCAGTGGACTGATGCCCTTTCATTATTGCACTGCTTACTGCAGCTCTCACAGTAGTGCAACAGGGAAAGAGTGTCAGGCAACAGACAGAACACACATACAGGCAGCTGTGATGATCAGACAGACTGATCAGAGACAGCCTGCTCATCTCCATCAGATTCTCCTGAATGTTTTCAGTGGCTCTCATGTGCTGAATGACCAAACGCTTGCGCTCTGTTTGAAACTCTCATACAACAGTTTAAATACACCTGTCTTTCAACAACACAATAACATTATGGTTTACCATCCATTTTATTTGGGCCATTTCTCAGACTCTGCACATCAACTGTGTGTTTCTGCATGGACAGACTCAAGATTCCAGTGTAATCTATAGATCATGAGATGATAATGCTGCAAAATGAATTATATTTAACAAATAGCACTGCAAAATCTAGGTTACGTTTATCTACACGTTATTAAATTAACTTACTGTAGATAGATTTTGTGTTAAACGTGCATGGTAAGATAAACATCATCTAATCTCACATTTTGTGTGTATTATAACTGAGGACATTAGGTTACTGTGTTTAGCTGACAATGACTAAACACTTTAATGACATGAACAGCAGTGTAGTGTGCATTTCAGAAATACCAGGAAATACACATATTTACATTTAGATTTATTCATTTAGCAGATGCTTTTAACCAAAATGACTTTTAACTCAAAAATATAAATTCAGAACCTAAAAGCTAATCAGCAAAAACAGATGCTTGAAAACAGTTTTAGCTAACATTGTTTTCATAGGAACACAATGTACAGAAATATCAAAGGATATGGCTCATATAAGTTTGGGTTCGAGATCCATTTTAAAGACTATTGGAACATGACCATTTTATTTTTATCCAGTGAGCTGTGAAAGTTTGGAGGGCAACAGAAAACACAGATTGCAACCTTAAGAAAATTCAACATTATGATAAACTAATTATGATGTTAGATATACTTCATAAAATCACACAGCTTTTCTGTCACATCAACACACAGCTAAGAGCAGCCCATGATGACAGAAAATAAACTATCCTGGGTCTATAAGATGAGTCAGTTTACAACTGTGTAAAGGACAAAGAGTCTCTGGTTTCATTACATGATTTGTATTGGGTGAGGTTTATATTAGCTAAAACTAACTGATTCACTAATATTTTGCCAGCAGACTAATTACATCTTAATCAAACTATCTGTGGGCTATTTTGACTATTAAACAGGTGTTAATTATTGTATGTGAAATCTTTCTTTCACCAGAGGGTTCATTGTGCAGCTGAAATCTTTAAGCCTTACAATAACATTCTAACTTAAAATGACAAAGAATGTTCTTGAAATGTTCCTTGAACATTCCTGAAATTGCAGAAAACCCTTAAAGTCAAGACCATAAGCAATATTGCACTACTGTATGAAGAGTGAGAGGCAATACTGATAGAGCCTCGTCTGCAAGATGTGCTTACAATCAGACGCTGCCGGAAACCAGAACGCTGATCACATCCTGTGCACAACATCTCAGTTTAATAATCATTCACATCCATACCAAGTGAGACTGGAAATGATGCGCAAACCTGCTCATGACATCTGACCCCTCACAGTACGAAATAACCAAACAAACCAACCTTTCAAAAGTCATTTGATTGAGGTTAACCTTAACCCCATTCAAACAGCAAATGTAGTTCCCCAAAACACCTCAACACTCAAACCTAAACATTTAAACTGTTTTAGTAATGTGCACAATAAGTACCACAGTGAATTTATATGGTTAAGATTTTTTTAAAATTTATCCTTATCTTGCTAATTATTTTTCATGTGCAAAACATTGACAGTTTAAGATTCATATGCATCACAGTTGTATCTATTCACACACATTAATCTGGTCACACCACACAGATACATCGACCTTTCTCAAACACGTAATTTTTAGCACATAAATTGGCTGCTTGAAACCATCATCCACCATTAAATAGATTCCAATAATAGTGTACATGTAAATACAGGGTTCTCAATAAAGACACGAATTCTTTCAAATCCTGTGTCCTCCCTGAAGCCTTTAAATACCAGCAACAGCAGTTGTAAAGCATACAGTACGCCTCTGCTTATCTGCGTCCAAGAGCGGTCTTGATGCTCTGCAATTCCACGAATTCCAGATTCTGCCTTGGAGTTAACGACATGTTCCAACAGGATGTTTTTTTCCTTTGGGAATTTCACATTGAACTCACATGCATGATCTTACTTGCCCCCCTGAAACGTTGCAGCGCGACATCAGGGCGAGAAAACGGCGCTCTTTTTAGGGTAACAATTAATAAGAATAGAGGGACCAATCGCAACGATAGACTGATATGGAGTGTGTTCTGGCAAACTGACCTGTAGTGGTCTTGCACCAGAATATTGCGGCCTTTAAGTTAAAAAATCCTACGCAGAAATGCATACTATTACGTAACCAAGCACACTGTTTGGTATGACGCTTGAATGATCTGTTAGTAAGGTTGTGATATTAAATCTGCAGTACACTTACCATCAGAAGGTAAAGAGTATGCATACTTCAGGACTGGCGCAGGATGATGAAAGGACAGAAGCTGTAGGCCTCTTTTTGCTATATAGTGAATACGCTGCGCATGCGCGCTGCGGCACATAGCGCAACATTCCATATACACCCAGTTCAGACCGGCACGTTTACGACATACAATCTACCTCAGGACATCCATATGTTTATACATATGTTGGCTATAAATGTATATACACATAGGCTGTGTGCATTCTCACACACACACACACACACACACACACACACACACACACACACACACACACACACACACACACACACACACACACACACACACACACACACACACACACACACAGAACTGCTTACGAATCATTAGCCGACGGACAGATTTCTATTCATTGGGTCTGATGTTCCTTCTTTTGACGCAGGACTTGAAAAGCTTAACTTGCATAACCTGGTATATAGTGACCAGCAGTAAAATGTCACTATGAGGGACCTTCTCTCTTCCTCCCCTCTTGGAAGAGACCTGCCCCCTACATTCCTGACAAACAGCCCCATCCCCCACCGACCTGCCCGAAACAAGAGAATCAGCGCTTCCTCCTGGACCAGTCCTCACATCATAAACCAAATGATCTTCTGCATGTACTGTGTACACACCTACTGGTCCTGTTGAAAACACTGCTGCTTAATGCACACGACAACATAAGTCGTACGTGTAAGGTAAAAGAAGATAAGGACTATAGCATATAGTAGCCTAAGTAAAAAATACATTTTCAGTTCGAGAATGTGTAGAAAAAAAAACCAATCTTAAACTTACAACGACCAATACGATCGTAAGCATTATTATGTGGTTATTTAATTATAGATGTGGTTATTTAATTAGAAAATATTAGAAAATGTAAAAATAAATCAATTGAACTCAAGTAAATATGTAATTAAAATCATAAGTACTTTTAATCATTTAAATTTGACAATGTAGTTAATTACTGAATGTTCTTCCAGAAACGTCTGGTTATTGCGCATTTTAAACAGAACTGATCTTAAAAACTAAACCAGTCCTGTTTCTATAAATCTTTTAATTTTCAACAACTTACATTAGCCCAAACGGGCGTGTAACATGTGAAGACTGTGAGAGTTGTTCATAATATGTTGTATAAAATACACAGAAGATTATTGTTGGTTGTTTTGAGAACGTTTCGCGTTAGTGACAATTACGAACTGACAAATAAATAAATACAATTAATTGACTAAATGAACAGTTACAAAGCAATGCATGCTTCCTGAGGCGTTCGTTTAATTCATGTTGTAAAAATAACTACAGCAGATGCGAGTTGTTATGCCTGACTCGCACTATATAGTGGTCCCCTCGCTGTGTCACACACTGCTGTCTGTGTCACACACTGCTGTCTGTGTGCTAGGCCGCATACAGAAGTCAGTGAAAGAAGAAGAAGTGGAGAAACTGACTTCAAAGCATTGTTTGAGAGTTACCTAATCCATCACGTGCTCCTCAATGCAAACGAAGACGAGCTCAGTCGTACAGAATGTTCTGTAAGGAGGCGGGCTCTGCATTTCCAAATACGTGGAAAAGCTGGCGTCACAGAAACAGCACAGGTCAGATGCTGTGCTTCACTCGCATGGCACACATGAATCCAGCATCAGCAACCCGCGGACATCTGGCCTATGTATCTAGATGATAGGGTCAGTGCAGCCTGACCGTGTGAAATACAAGGGCGGATTAGGCCTGAATCTGTTATCGCTATACGACGTCCATCAACATCTCCTGTTAGCCCAGTTCTGGTTTAACGGTGTAGGGCGAATACGCGAAAGCCAAATGCAATGACAATTTAATTGCACTGCTTGAGTTGATGGTTCAGTAGTGCAACATCGTCAAAGCAACAGACCTCAGCTTTAAACGGGCCTCACCAGACCGAAATCACTCGTTATCAGTCACACGTATTACACCAATGACACATTAGTAATCTCTAAAGATATTAAGTAAGTCTTTGCCAGCCACACTAATGATTTAATGTCCGACTTATGCCACGTAAACACTGAGCTGTATGAAACTCGTAAAGCACTGGTGAATTTATTTAGCTTATTTGAAATGCTTTAATTGCAATGTTGCCAAGCCATTCTGACGTCACTACAGGCGAAATATTCAGTCATTGTTTCTTGATCTAGACTAAACACAATGTAAACAAACGAAATAACTTTATGAAGTTATAAAAAATCGTTTGTTAGTTGACACTAACCCTAATTAGGGTTAGTGTCAATAATTTTGAGCGGAAGGTGGGAGAACTTCAGGAGATTAGGAGAGGGGTGGAGGTTATTTTTCTTTCCTCTTTTTTGTCAACCAATGCCCTTTTAATATTGCACTGCTC